>PISW01014343.1:0-21559 GCA_004023785.1 Mungos mungo | reverse complement strand
AGACTGGGTGCTCTGAGGTCTGTGCATTTCCGGTTCTGCCCCTCCCTGTCACCTCCCGTGTTCGTTTCTGCAGACAGGCCTCTTGGCTTCTCTGCCGCCCTTGTTGGCTCGCATTCCCGGAGACCGTTCTCATCCTAGATCTCCTAGGACCAACAGGAAACTGATCTCTCTGCCTCACTAATCCATAAATTCGTCAGGAGAATGCTGAGACTCCAGAAACTGGATACTCATGGATCCAGCTTGACTCCGGTGTCCATTCCTGAAACCACTATGTCGAGGCATGAGATCTTCAGGAAGGGACCAGAGCCAGACTCAAAGTTGGGTCTAAGGCCCCCTGTTGGCAGCCAGTCATACTGGGCAGAGTATATGATCTCGGATAACCAGTTGGATTGGGATGGAAGGAGCTTGGGAGGAGCAGGAGTTAGAAATAAAGATCTAATACAGTTTTCCTAACTAGTTGGTTATAATGAGGAGTCTTGAAAAGCATATCTAACTCTTGAATGTAAATGTGATAATGAGCCTTTGTCCTGGTCTGTAGGAGCTCAGTATGGCAACTGTTAAAACAGTACAGATGTTTACTTATGCCTCAGGAATTTTAGATGCTGGTGTATTTCTCTTAGTTTAGTGTAAAGGGTACTTGACAATAAACACAAAATGTGGTGGTTTCTTGGGACTCAGTAATGACAACATTTTGGTATTCAATTAAAGTAAATAAAAATAAACTAAATTTAAAAAAAAAAAAAAGGCCCGGGAGCGCACCCATCCCGGTGGAGCGGGTTCCTTCACATTGGTCGAGAGGGCCGCCGAAGCTGGAGTGGGTGCGGACGGTGGTGGGAGGGGCAGAGAGAGGGAGGAGACAGAGGACCCAAGCAGAGCCCGATGCCGACGCGGGGCTCCACCTCACCAACTGCGAGATCAAGACCTGAGCGGAAATCAAGAGTAGGCCACCTGACGGACCAAGCCACCCAGGTTCCTGAATGTGCAGGGTCCATCTGTGGGGTGATCTGACCTTGAGCCTGGGCTTCAAGGGAGAAAGCGCACGTCATGCCTGCATCCCCTGCAGGACTCAGCACCATGAAGACCCTGATGTGCCTTCCAGATGAGGGAGGGGTCTTAAGGGACAAAGGGAGAGACAGAGCAAGTTGAAGATGTAAGTCAAGAGTCAGGGAATAAAAAAATCAAAACAACAACAAAAAAAATGATGATGCAGGGCTCGAACTTGTGAACTGTGAGATCATAACCTGAGCCGAAGTCGGATGCTTAACCAACTGAGCCGCCCACGAGCCCCAATGTGCACATGATTTTTAAAGTGTGAGATGCCATGAACTGAGGAATCCGTGAAGTCAATTTTCCAGAGGTGAATTTACAGGGCTCTTCAATGACAGGGGGGACACCTGAGTCCGTCGTGGCTCCTCACCACCCAGGACGCGGCCTCCGCCACCACAGTCTCCTTGGGAACAGCAGCCACATCAACTTCATATTACTTCTCTGACATCTAACACGGCACCTGGCAAACCGTGGGCGTCTAATATATGCTTGCTCTTGAACAGATGGGTTGTGAGCTCGCTCGCACTCCGCATTTCGTTCCACAAGCATACTGTTTTCCTCACTTCTTCGTTGCTCTCTCGGCCTCTGGGAATATTTTGGCCTATTTTTAGCGTGGCCAGGTCTTACTTCCCCATTAACTGATCAAATACCGATACACCGGGCAGCCAAGGCCAGATCTGGGAAGTCTTTATGACAAAGAAATGAGCTGGGTCTGCCTTCTCTGACTCATAACGTGTTCGCCATGAGCAAAACCCCAAATTACATGAAATGATGTAATCGCAGTCGATTTTCAAATAGATTTTACTTCCCATAACAGACTCCCATGACAAGCACTCCTTTTCATAGGTGGGAATCTACACAGCTTCAAAATACCCTCCACCTTGAAGGGAAAGTTCTGTACAGTCAAATGACAAATGCTTTTTTTTTTTTTTTTTTTTGCGAGATGTCACTATTATTCCAGTCCTAGGGGGTAGGCCCGGGAATGAACGCTGTTTGTCAGAGAGCGATCTGTCTCCCAAATGACACATGGTTCCTCTGACAGACTCTGTCATCTGGCTGTCAGCGACAGGTTTGTTAAAGAAGTTAAACTGTGACTTTGCATGCGTCCTTCCCATTAGGAATCTGACAGTGAATTTGCTAATTTGTTTTCCGTATAAGACATTTATCTGCTCTTTATGAACCGTGGACTTCATTGCTTTCAGGCTGGCCTCTTTGGGGGATTAACAAACTGACAGTGATTTTCGGTAGAGTGTTTCCACCTGCCAAGGTCTTGTTATGCTCAGAGAACTTAACACATCATGAAACTCCCCGGCCCCTTTCCCCTCTGTGCTCCCTCAAAAGCAGGAAGTGGTGTTCCTGCATTTAGCAAATATTTATTAGGAGCACTTATTAGCAGGGCACCAGAGAGGATTCGAGAGAAGTGTGTGAGACAGGCTTTGCCCTGGTCACGAAGAGGAACGTCAGTCCGGAGCAACGTGCAGTGAAACGTGTTGTGCTTGGAAATCCCAGGACCGGAAAGAGCAGATGTGGCCCGAGCGAGCGGGAAGGAGCCTTGGAAGGGGGGTGTCAGATTTCCCTAAGTCCTGGGGGGCTCCAAGGTATCAGAGACCCGTAGGGATGGATGAGGAGCCGCCTAAAACAACGCATTTCATCCAGTTTTAAATACAGGACCGATGGCTTTGTGAATGAACCAGGGACAGCAGGGTGCAATGCGATCTAAAAATAAATGGGCGGCCGCAATCAAACCGACAGTAAAGGTCAGAAAGTGACTTAAGTTCACACTTCTCTGGATTCCTCAGTTTCAACCCTTTTATCTTTCCTCCGTTCTTAATAATCTTTTGAAAGAGAACTTGTCAGGCGCCTTAAGTGATTCTAGGCCCAAACTTGGAGTTAGGCCAAATGGGGCCAACCCCAGCTTCACGGTTAGCAGCTTGAGAGCCGTAAGCCGCGTAAGGCTCAGCTTCCTGATATTTAAAACGTGGGTAACAAGGGGCACCTGGGTGGCTCCGTTCGTTAAGTGCCCAACTCTTGATTTCGGCTCAGGTCATGATCTCCCTCCCCGTTGCGGGATCGAGCCCCCGTGTCTCTCCCTCTCTCTGCCCCTTCCCCAGTTTGCTCATGCTCTCACTCTCTCAAAATACATGAATAAACTTTTAAAACAATGTGAGTAATGATACCTAACTAGGCAGAGTGCTCAGAAGATTAAATAAAGTTCTGTATGTAGAATCCTTAGCACAGAGCTCTACATAAATGCAAACCACGGCAGCCACGATGGCATGGTTTGAGTCCTCCGGTTTAGCAGTGGCATCCTGGTGACAGGATGATATTCCTTCCAGCGCGGGCATGCAACAGGCATGCAGTCCATGTTGACTGAATTAATTAAACAGGGTCGTTCCACCTCATTTAAAAGCTGCTATTAAATCAATATGGCATTCATTTTCTTTTCCGGTGACACGTGAGCTTTATTGTTCTGAAGAAAACCTGTGACAGAAAACGCTCTTTTGCACTTGACCTCGGAGAAGACGAGTGAGTAGTACTAGTTCTGGTCTTCTCCAGACACTGCCAAGAACTGCTGGTGAGGTCTTCCAGAAATGTGCGAAGCTCAATGTCATCGAGAAAGCACCACAGCTAAGTCGGTGTTCCAAACAGTGGCTGCCGACTTCAAACATGAGGAATTATGAGCGGTCTCCCTTTGACCTCCAGTAGGATTTGTCTGGGTCTTTACAAGAAGCGGAGTCTCTCCCGCCATGCAGGAAGGACAGCAGGTGATTTTTTTTAATGTAAACAATAAACATGTTTAAAATAAATTTGCTCTCTTGAAAAGGATGATGCATCGCCCAGCAGAAGATGCAAGTTTCTGACTCTTTTTCTAAAAAAAAAAAAAAAAGAGCTTTGTATGTTGCTTTTTATATGGGAACATTGAGAGTTTTAAAGAGACATTTCCAGCCCTGGGCATGCTCTCACCTCAATGGCACAGTTTGGGAAGAAAACGATCTGTAAAGATGTCAGAAGCAGGACGACGGACGGCCAAGGGATATACAGATTATATAGGGCAGCGTAGGAGGAGAGAGAAAGAGAACATGAGCATTGGCAGTAAACCTATCTCAGGACCGCTTCCTTCGCATTCTGGATACCACGTGGGTCAAATGAACTTCATGGTTTAAGGGATAGCCTGTTTTCTTTTTTTTTTTTTTTTTTACATTTAATTTATTTTTGAGAGACAGAGAGAGACAGCGTGAGCAGGGAAGGGCCAGAGAGAGAGAGAGGGAGACACAGAATCTGAAGCAGGCTTCAGGCTCTGAGCTAGAGGTCAGCACAGAGCCCGACGCGGGGCTCGAACCCATGAACCATGAGATCATGACCTGAGCGAAATTGGACGCTCAACCAGCTAGCCTATTTTCTGAAGTTCCTGTCTTTTGACCAGTGTTGGTGCGTCCACTAGAAGTAAAATATAACTTGTCCCAGCTCACTTGTATTTTTTGAACTTTGCCTCAGCGAGCCCTTGAGATGGGTTCTATATAACCCATGGGTGGTAGCAGAGATTTGATAAAAATTGATAGTCTCCAAGAGAAACGAGAGCTCTCGGGGCACCCGGGTGGCTTAGTCGGTTGAGCAACTGACTTCAGCTCAGGTGATGATCTCACAGTTCGTGAGTTTGAGCCCCACGTCGGGCTCTGTGCTGACAGCTCAGAGCCTGGAGCCTACTTTAGATTGTGTCTCCCTCTCTCTCTGTTCCTCCCCTGCTTATGTTCTGTCTCTCTCTCTCTCTCTCAAAACTAAATAAACATTAAAGAAATAAGTAAAATATTTTTAAAAAAGAAAGAAACGAGAGGTCTTGGCTTCCAGCCACTTTTCTGGAAAGGAAGAGTAGTAGGTCACATTAACGGTGACTGTCAGGAGCCACGACTGCCCAGCACCTCACAGGAGCAGGCCTTACTCTGGAAACATTTTATTTTCCAGATTTCTTTCCTACTTAGATTTGTTCTCTGCGTGTTTGCAGCAAAGAAACTTTCAAGATGGCCAAAGACACATAGTCTCCGACACTCGGAAGGAAGAAGTGAGGGACGGACGCTGACCAAGCACTGATCTGCTAGGATGCCAGCTGCCAGAATTGCTCTTGGGGACCCAGGAGAACTCGGGACTATGGGGTGGGGGGACCCTTGACAAAAGAGGGACGTTGCACGTGGAATGGGGAAGGAGTGGAAATTTGGTAGGAGAGAGTAACACCTTCTAATCATGCCATGGCTTTCTACTTAATGCGTACGTTTCCAGGCGTCGGTAACTACCCATGGGCAGATTTTAAAAACAAAAACCTCCATGAATGAGTTTTAAAGGATTCGGTGTCTGTATGTATGGGGGGGTGGGGGGAGGGCGTGCGTGCTAAAATGCCCAACTTTAAGGTCCGTAGTCAGAGATTACACCTGAGATTAGGAAAAAACGACTCGCATATACACGGTATTTCCACCTCAGAAAACCTTTATAATTAGGGGGAACGTGCGGTCCCCAGAGGCTGTCTGGCAGACTACCTAGTAAGATCACAAAAAATTTTTCTTTTCCCTTTTGGGAAACTACAGGAAGAGAAAAGTAAAGACTAAGTCTGACTTAACAACATAATTTACCTTTTTGGGTTATTCATGTTGGCCCGGATGAAATATTGCTTCTATTCTTTGCTTTAAAATGTTTTTACAGCTAAAAACATTAAAAAAATGAGAGATGCCAATGCCCGTTTCTGTTAAAATATATGTACGTTACTATTTTTCAAGAAAAACATAAAAGCTCCATAAGCTTACTTTAGTTACATGATTCTATTTGCGGTTCTGAATTCCATGATAGAAAATAGCAGAAATATGTTCCTATTCTACCCAAGCTTGAGCTTGACTTGTTAGAGTTGAGGAAATTCACTCCTAATTAATGTCAAATGATCAACTTCAATTAGTTTCGATAAATAATACTGTATAATCAAATTACCACCAAGTCATCTGGCAGTCCTGCAAAATCATCTACAACGTGAAACTATTTTTTTAAATGTAGCCTACAAAACATTTCAAGGTCAACCACAGGCTTCGGACAAAATTTGAGTCAGCCAGGAAAAACAAGGATCTTTATGTATAAAATACAGAGATCATTCAAATTCTTAAGAAAATCCTTGACGCCGATAGATAAACGGGCAAAGAATATTAACCACAATTCACACATAAGAGGAGAGATGAGTTCCCAAACATAAAAAAATACATGTCCTCACTTACAATCAAGGAGCACCCCCTCCCCAGCTGTGATTTTTAGACCTACCTGCCCAAGGATCATCTCTTTAAAGGAACAACACCCCATGTTGACTAATCATTGCTACAAAGATTATCCACCATTGCAACTCCCTCAAGAAAGCAAAATGGCTGGGGATAGAGAGAAGCAGAAAGACTTTTTTCTTCTCTAGAATCAAATAATAAAGGAGTAAAGGTAGGGGCCTGGTAGGCTTCATCTGAGAGCACTTGGGGGCAGGGCGACCAGCTCTGCCTGTGGCTGCCACCACACGAGACTCAGGCCTCAGTTTTCAGGTCCGCAAAATGAGATTATTAAAATCCACCTTTTAGGGCTTCTGAATAACCCCTAAGTGAAATCATATATGCTTTTAAAGAGCCTAGCATAGTTCCTGGCACACAGTAAGGGCTTAATGAGTGGCAGACTGCATGGTCATTACCAATGAAAGAGCAAAAAATAAAATTGAAACAACTTAATTTTTCATTTTCAGATGCATGGCTCAGTACGTTGCGGTAAATCAGTAAAACGATTTGCACAGCCATTTTCATAGTACGAAGTCTACTGAAACCGTGGGATGTTAATACAACAATATATTAGGTAAACTATAAAGTAATATGCATACTCTTACTGAAACTATTCGTGTGAATGCATTATTCAAAAAACAAAACAGTTGTCAGAGGGTTGGGGGACGGTGAGCCATTAAACATTATTTTAATGTTGTGATACTTCTCTTGATAAAATTATGTACTAAAATTAGGCCACATGAGAATGATTCCATACTTTAACATGTGGTCAGTGTATTTAATACACCAAATACATGCACTGTGTAGTGAAGAGAAAAGACTATGTCCCTTTCCTCATCAATCATTCACAGCTACTTAATTCAAAATTTTTCTGCATTAAGAGGCACTCCATTTCTATCAAACTAGCTCTTGCAAAGTTGACTCGTATTTGGCATAGATACATACAGACTATTCAGAAAAGGTGAAGAGAAAAAAATCCTGGAGTTGCTTTGACCAGACACGGGGGCATAAAACATTTTTTGGAGCTAGAATATAACTTTTTAGTCTAATTGGCCTTTTGCTTGTTAGATTTACTAAAAAGCATGAGAACAATGACACATTTTTTAAGGAAATAAATATTGGAACTTTACTAGCTAATTAACCAAGCCTCCTGGATTTCAGTTTCTTGATCTGCAAAAAGGAGCTGATCAAATCCACAACTCAGAATTATTTGGGAAATAAATAAAACATGTAAAGCACTTAGTTCAGTGCCTGGCACTCAAAACAACTTTTCCTTTTCTTCTGCAGTCCCACCAATTCCTTTCCTGAGAAAGGATAACATCCTTCTAACTCTTACTCCAATAAAGAGAACAAAAGAAAGAAGTATGCAAAACCCAAATGCTTTGAAAAATAAAGAAGCACTCTCAAGACACAGAGTATTGTTACAAAAGCAAAACCAAAAACAGAGAGCTAAGGGAAATAAACTCGTGTCTAAAAACACTCTGAACTCTAGCAAAGCTTTTCATAATTACTGAGAATAAATAATGACTTACGAGTCAAATAGTTCTCCATGAAAAGCTTTCTTTCATTGCCACTGTTAAAAAGCTATTTATATATCAATTTCACCGTTCCCCCACATTCTCTCTGTCTCTTTCATATTTTGAACACATTATTTTACTTTCGGTTTCACTTTGTTCACATCAACGTTCTCCGGTTTATGACCTGGATTTCAGTTAGCTTTATTTCTGCTGCCTCTCTCATTTCCTCCCGTTTAAGAGAAAGATAAGAAATTGGTGCTGTGACAAAAGCCATATTGAAGCTGGAGGCAAAAGGAAATGTCAGTAATGCTGTCTTTTTCTTTAAATTTTTGATTATTTATTCACCATTAACTTTTTGTGTTAATCTTGATCTTTAAAAACATTACATGAAAATACTTTCCTTGATGACTGAGATTTTGGCTCCTCCCCCTTAAATTTTATGCACAAGGCCAATACCACATTGACCTCACCCTAGACCTAAGCCATGTAAAAAAGGAGCACAGAAGTATTCGTAACAGAGGTGACGAAGGGAAGTGATCACAAAGGGTGTTATGCACACGTGACCCTAACTTGATTCTTCTACTTAGATCAAGAAGGCTGCGTGTGACAGTTTCACTTTCTGGCTCACCAAAGAGAAAAAACGGAGGAAGAGAGAAAGAGATGGCTGAAATTCCTTTCCACGTCCTTTGCACATTCTTTTCTGGAGAAATTGCTCTGACGCCCTGGATTTGGTCTCATGTCTGAAAGTCACCCAAGAGCAAAACGAATGGTTGGGGCAGAAGAGATAAAAGCCGCTGTGCACCATGTGCAGACAGGCCCGGGGAGAGCAAGCAGGCTTTCCTAACTCCGATTTGGGGGACAGGATTGAAACAACGCAGGCAGAACAAGTTGGCACCCCAGCAAACAAACACTGCAGGCTGAAATGAAGGGGGAAACCTTGTAGCACGATGTCTGGGTAAAACCGCCTCCTGTTGATCCGGAGGGCGGAGCGCTCACATTTTCCTCCTTCAGAGGGCACATTGAGTCCCTTGGTTCTATGGGGCGGGGCGGGGGTCGGGGCAGGCTGGCCCAGCCTGGAATCTTTTTTAACACAGAACACAGCCTTCCATTCCACAACTGGAGATAGGGCCCCAAGCGCAAAGAAGAAATATCGAAAATGAGAGGCCACGCCTGAAGGTGCTGTGTAGACTGTAAATCAATGCGATCCATGCGAAAAGCACTGCTGTCATTGACAAAAGACACCTCACATGTCCAGGGACTGATGGCACGTACTTTCCTTGTGCACTTCGGCCCAGCTGGCTTCGGAGCTGTGGGGGGACATGGGTTACAAGGAGAACTTATGGCAACAAAGCCTCCCGTTTTTAACCATGTGCCACCTTCCTCTAGGCTCAACCACAGGAGTCTCCGCTCAGGGGGTGGGGGTGGGGGGCGGTGGACGGAGAAGGAACGCGGAGAGGAGAAAACCACCGGGAATGTGTTCTTGCTGAGACAGGGAAGACTTACTTTCCGGAAGAAACCACTTGGCATTAGTGACCAGCAGCCTCACCTGTTTGATTGACGGCTCGTGCTACCTCACAGGTGAACAAAAGGTAGGGAAATCCTGACTCTGCTACTTACCCGCCCCGTTTCAGAGCCTCTCTGTCTGTTTCCTCACCAGTAACATGGAGATAGGCACAGCGCCTACCCCACGGTGTTGCCTCAAAGATGAATCAGTATGTATCAATCACTCGGCACAGCGCCAGGTCGGTGGTACGTGCTCAGAAATGCCAGCTCTCACTGCCAATCAGACTCACCGCTCTGGCAAACGGCAGCTGAGCACTCATTTTCGGAAGCATTTACAAAAGTCTTTAAATCCTCAGATGCCCCAGCCCTACCCATCAAAGATACCATCTTCTCTCCTCTGATACACCTTCCTTCCTCACCCCAGTGTTTTCCAGGCTGAGGACGCGAGCAACTCAAAGTGGCCACTATGAAAATCTAAGCAAAAAAGAGAAAGGCTGCATTCAATTTGGGCTCATTTTCTCGAGACCTAACCAGGCGACGGGGCAGAGCTGAGATGGATCTCCAGGACCATGAGTGACAGAGGCGTCTGGGGGTCTGTGCCCCATCAAATTCAGGAGGCATTATGGGTCTGTGACTGTCACGTGTCTTGTGCTAACGCGCGTCTCACACCCTGCAGCTTCCAAGGAGGAAAAACCCGTTCCAGACCACGGCCTGCACGGCTGATCCAGGCTGGCTGCCCGGGCCTGTGTCCAGGGAGTCAAGCAAGGGGAGAAGGGAGGGAAGGGGAGAAACATGGGGACCCATTACCGCGAGGGGGAGGTCCCTGGGCCTGCCTCCATCTTTGTGAAGGGGCTTCCACTTACTTGCGTGACATCCCAGCTGGAAGGCTTTGTCCTGTGGAAGGGCTTTGTTCCCACTCGCGTCTTCGGCTCTGTTGTCCGACCTGCGCCCAATTTCTCGCCAGGCACCCCCGAGTCTTTCGGCGCGGAGAAAGACTGTGCATCCACCTCCCGCCCCAGGAGGAGTAAAATACCAATTAGAGCTCAAAGTGTCTATTGCTGATCTTAAAGTGACAGGTGTGTAAGCAAGAAAGAGCCGAAGGAGAAGGCTCACGAGACCCCCCTTCTCTCCATGTGGCCTTCCCTTAATCTCTCCAGGCTTCAGTTTCGTGTCTATAAACGCAGACAATAAGTTGTTGGAAGAAACGAGCAATAACTTTGTCAGCTCTCAAGTCCCACGGAAGGGAAGGTGTTAGGTGGTGACTTCTGTCACAGCTCCAGGAAAACTGAGGGAAGATCACACTCAGCAAAGCTCTCGTCTGGTCTGACACCTTGCTCGAGGCCAGACTCAGCCGGCTGGTGACCACAGACCCAGCGGCTTTCTAGGTCCTGGTCTAGTATTGCATCATCCGGGGAGGAGAGAGGCGGAGCTAGCAGGATCCAGAAACAGCTTCCAGACTTTTTTTTAGTGCCAGGAGGACTTAGAGCAGTGTGTGGGGCTTCAAGACAAGTTGGTATGTGGCTTTGATCTTCATCAGGCGATAAAGTTTCACACAGAACACAGAAAGGGCAGATTTTCGAGTGTGTGTGTAGAAGGGGTGGGGGTGAGAGAGAGATCCCAACACTGTCCTGAGCAAAGAACCATTTCTCAATGCCTGTCCCAGCCTTGTGAAACCCCTGTTGGTTGAGATGAGTTTCCAAGACAATCGGAGAAATCCTCCTACGAACAGATTTCCAGATGCCTTCCTGGGCTCTGAGAGGCCTGGAGGACTTTGTGTCTGCCCACATCCCACCACCGCAGAGAAAAGGCTGGAATGGGGCGCACATGACTCCGTGTGGGCACCAGGCCTCATTATAAACCAGGCAGTTCAAGCCGAATTCCCCTTAGAGACCGCCACCCCCACCCTGTCTTTGTGTAGTCCTGGGTCTTTTAACATTGACTCGACACCTGCTGGTGCAGGAAGAACAACAAATAAAACCCGTTCCTGTCCAAACGCCCACTGCTGTCTGCCACCTCCACTTGTGTGGCTGCTCACGGCCTCATCGTCCCCTCCCGAAGGGCCACTGACTAGAACCTGCTTTCCCACACAGCTGACCTGGGTGCTCATGGGGGGAGCACCCACCTCCTGCCCTGAACACCTGAAATGGGTGCCCCTCCCGTCTCACCCTCAGCCCCCACCCCCGGAGGCCTCCGTTACCCATTTGCTGCCAGAATGTGGAGCCTAGGCTAATTTTAAAGGAAACTTGCATTTGGTCAGCAGAGAAGCTGGTCTTGCCTAAGGAGTGACTTGCCTACAATTCTCAAAGCTCCAGTCCAACTAGCTGACTCCACGGTGGATTTCTTGTCATTTCAGTGGGCAGTTAACCTTCGTGAAACTCAGTGACCACCACGGTCCAAGAGCCGCCACTTCGGGGTTCAGATCACCTCGTTTCTTGTAATTGGGTCTTCCTGATGGATCTGGACTTTTAACCGAATTATACTGGAGACTAATGTAACTGCTGTGGGCGCATTACCTAAAAACTTACTGTGCATTTTGAACTTTCCTCCTGATGCACTTTAAATGGAACTGTATGGAGTAAATGGACATGTTTTTAAATGTCACCGCAATCTCCGGGGAGCGGACAGCCAGCCCCTCTCGGCGCGCAGCAGCTGGTTTTTGCCGGCACACAACTTCAACAGCAGTAAGCGGGCAAGACATGATTCGGTAGCTCCTCTTGGCCTCCGACGTCGCCTTGCTAGGAGGATGAGACTGAGCAGAAAGCTGGGCCCTCCCGAGGGGCCCGCCCGCGGCGTGTCCTCCCTAAACGGCTCTTGGCCGCCGCCGCTTTCGCAGGAGGAGCGCAGCTGGGCCTCCTCCCGCGGACCTGGTGCCCGGGCTCCGCAAAGCCTCCTGCAGGGAGCCGGGAGGGACCTCCTCTGGGCTCCGTTCAGCCCGGGGGACACCCAGGGGAGGCGCGGGCGGGAGTGGTGTGGGCCTGGGCCACTGAGGCCTGAGATCAGGAGGCGGGAGCCGGCACCCCGGCCCTTTCTAAGGGCCTCCCAGCGCCCCTGCCAGCCTTCGATCCCGCGGGCGAGGAGGGCCTCGGCAATGGGCAGAGGCAGCGCGGGGCCGGGCGCCCAGGCGTCCCTCGACACCCCCCTACCCCCCGCTCTCGGCTTTTGGGGCGTGGGGCGAGAAAAAGCAGCGAATTGCAGCAGCCCACGACCCCTCACTTCAGCCTCCCACCCCTGGGAAAGCGCGCTGAAGCCCAGAGCGGCTGTTCCCCTCGGAACCGCGTCCTTCTCTAGTGCGAGCCAGGGACACTCCCGGGGCGCAGGGAGGGAGCCCTCGGGGCACGAGCGGGTGGGCTGGGCGGTGGGGTAGTGGGCCCCAGACATGGAGGGGCACCGGGGAGCCCGGGCCACAGCGCCCTTCTGGGACCCTCCTGCCACCCGCAGGCTTCGCCCAGACCCGGGCCTCTACAGGTGCCTTCGGGTCAAAGCCCGGGCGAATCCACCCCCGTGAGCCGAGCTCCTGAGGCCGGAGCAATGGCTCTAGTAACAGGAGGTCTGGCAGGAAGGGACGCAGGGTCTCCTGGTGGCCAGGAGGGACCCAGGAGACCCAAGGCGGCCAGGGAGGGATGCAGGCGACCACTGAAAAAGCCGAAGAGCGTCAGCTCGGATCTCTCCCAGGGTGACTGTAACTCGCCGAGAGGCGCAGCATATGGTTTCCATGTTGGGCAGCGGATACAAAGAACCGCTTGGAGCCAAGGGGCTCTCCCGCCATCGAAGCCCAGCCATCCCGATATAGGGAGGGTGGGGGGCGCTGAGTGGCAGCGGGCTGGAGTTTTGGTTGAATTGCAATTAAAACGAGATAATTATGCCGAGCCTCTCAGCTTATTAATATTTATAGCTGGGAGCGACAGGACTTCGCTCCCTGGAGGCGGACTTTCCAGGCCCCGGAGGAGCGGAGCCCCGGCGTCTCCGAGCCTGGAGCTTCACCAGTGACCCGGGAGAAGAGAGTTTGGAGGGTAGAATGGGAGTCGTCCACCTTCTGCGTTTCTGCCAATTACGTGAGCAGGGAAAAGTCTGGCCGGGATGCGACGCGTGCTGCGGGACCCCCTCGGTCCGTGCGTCCTGAAGGCGGCGAGCGTTTCGGAAACCCCGTTATTGTCTCTTTATTAATTAACCCAAACATTGCCTTCCTGCAATATGTTTCCAGTTCCTGGGACAGACGGCGTGTTAGGAAGTGTTCCAATCATTAGGGCTCGGGGTAGACGTCTTTTATGCTGCCTCCCTCGTCCTGGAGAGCCTGTAGGGCAGGGGCGAGGGATTAAATGCGGCCCTCGCTTCGGGGAGGTTCTGCAAAAAGGCGCACGTCGGGCCTCTAACTTCCTCTGTCAGAGGGTCCCTGCAGGGTGCGAGGGCGTCGGCGAAAGCCCCGGACCCGCGGGAGCAGCTGTCGGGGCCCCGGATCGCGCCCCGGGCCTGGAGCGGCGGGGAAGGAGGGGCTGCGCTGGCCGGGGCTCGGGGTTCGGGGCTCGGGGCTCGAACAGTCCTCTCCTGGCCAGCGGCCGCGCTCCCAGACAAGTGTTTGCAGGGTGCACGCGCGGCGGATTTCTGCTCCGAAGGGGTGCTGGGGCCGGCGGGGGGCGGGGAGCGCGTCCCTCCTCCCAGAGTGTGGGGGCGGCAGCGGAGCTGGCGGATTCTGGATCATAAACGCGGGGTTCGGCGGGCGCGCAGCTGCGGTTCCCATGGCAACGCGGCGCCTCCAGGCAGCCCGCGAGTCTCCGCGGCCCGAGGCTGCGCTGCGAATGGAGCTCTTCGCTGTGGCCGCCGCGGCCGCCAGCCTCTTCCTGCTCCTGGTCTTCCTCATCCTGATCTCGGTCTACGTGGGCTCGGGGCCTCCCCGCCAGCCTCTGTCCCAGAACTGTTAACCGGAGAAAGAGGGATCTGGAGGCGCGAGGCGTGTTCCGATGGAGCTGCGGGCCTCAAAGAAGCGACCCCGCTCGGTCCTGGGGGTACCTGGCACCGGGGCCCAGATGTGGCGCCTCCAGACAGCGCTTCGCAGATGTGCTCGGCCCCTCCGAGCCGCCCCGAGGGCTGGTTAGCACGGACGCCAACGCATGATGAGGAAGACTCCCTGTTCATTAAAAGGGGGGCCGACTGGATTTAATGATGAGGGTTATGGATTGTAGCATAAAGGCGATTTTAACAAAGAGATGTAGCTGGCATTGTAAGCGAGTTTTCTTCACACGTCTCTATACACACACACCTAAGGAACGTTTTGGCAGCCGCGAAGTGATTCTGTTTATCCATGGAAAGAACGTGTGTTAACTGATGGATGGTGGAGTTTGACAGAGCGAAACGGTGGCACTAGATAATTTACAACGAGGAATACGCAACCTCAAAAATAAAAGCTGTACCGTTTCTATGTGCACAACTCTGTTTAACGTTAGCCCGGTTGAAAAAACAATGGGGTCACAATGATAATCTTCATTTTTATCATGGGAAACTCAGTCTGATAGAAGGGTAATGTATTAGATGTTAATTTCCAGTAGACAAAACACTGGCTCTTTTTGGCTTATTTACACTAACTGCTTGAAATCGATCATGTATACCGATATTTTCTTTTTCATTTTCTTGACCTGTTTCAGTAGTGTCTCCGGTAACTGCCATATTATCCATTTCCCCACCCCCTTATCCTGCTAGTTTCTATTTTTAAAAATAAGCTTTTTACATTTTAGAATAGTTTTAGGCTTGCAGAAAAGTGGCAGTGTTTTCCTACACTCAGCCCCCAGTTTCTCCTATTAATGTCTCACATTAGTGTACGTTTGTCACAACTAATGAACCAATGCTGATATCTATTATTAACTAAATGCCACACTTCATTTGGATTTTCTTCATTTTAACAATTTTCCTCTCTCTGTTCTCAGATCCCATTCAAGATACCACATTGCATTTAATTCTCATGTCTCCTTAGGCAGTGACAGTTTCTCAGACTTGTTTTTGATGGCCTTGAAAGTTTGAAGTTGTTGAAATTGAGAGATAATTTACCTATAGTGAAAGCAGAGACCTCACATTAGTTTTATGAGTTTCAACAATTGTATACACAGAATACAATCCACCTTTCCATAGAGAACAAATCTTCTATTGGAAACCTTGTCACACAAATACTGCAAATGGATTTGCATAGAGGCACAATTTGCTACAACTTTTCCCACAGCCTTTCAACCCTGCCTTCATATTTTAAAATTTTCAGTTCCAGGATGTGAAAGAGCTATCAGCCTAGTGTTATTTTTAATGGGTTTTTGATCACTTAGTTCAATAATCTTTTGGACACAACTTAACCTATTAATTGTTCTCTGTTCTAGAATATTTTCTTCACTATGGAGAGCAGAGTCCAGGCTTGCTGCTTAAGGAACCAGACAAATTGGGGAATGAGTCAGTCTGGGAAGCTTACTGGGGGGGGGGGGGCTTAGCAATTTTCAAAACACTTTGTTTTTAAGTTCTTAATATTGAAGCAATAATTAATGCATTCATTCATGCCTAGTTCTTGGGGGAATTGTTTCTCAGCAACTTTGTCATAGATCACTGATTCTCCTAATTGTAAAAAAAAAAAAAAAGAAAGAAAGAAAGAAAAGATTCCACATTTTCTTAAGTCCTTGAGAATCTGACACATGATATAACCCCCAAGCGTATCTTTTTAAAGGATGTTAGCAAACAGGAAAAAGAAACAAGGGTCTTACACCATTGTGAACATGGATTCTATGACATAGAACTTGATGCAGACATACATGTTTTAAATCAGTGAGTAAAGCATTCAATTAATAGAATCAAATTTCCTCTCTATTAATAGAATCAGAATTTCTATGGTGTTTTATGCTGGCAGGTTCAGTGGACCACATTTTTATGGCTGGTAACACAGAGGAGTAGACATCAGAGAGAAAATGTAAAATGTAAAGTCACATTTCTCCTCTTTGCCAGTCACCGTGCATACACAACTAATTTTGGGAAACCCACAAACTAGTCCGGTGGGTGGAGACCTTCTGACCACGTTTCGTTGCAGCTGGTCGTGTCCGGGGACCCTCCTGTCAGTCATTCCAGGACCTGCCTCTCAGAAGCAGTTTTTGGCTAACATAGCTTTTCAGGTCAGACCATTCTGTGCCATCACAACTCATGTGATCTTTCCTAGTCTACAAGTGAAAACCAAGTCAGTGAGGGCAGAAGACTTCAAAAAGTGTGGGTAGCAACAAGCAAATGATTTTCGTTCTTCTATTACAACAAAAGAAGATTTAAAAATCTGTGTCCCTAAATATGTTTTCTCCCCATTGCAAAAAAAAAAAAAGCAAAAATCTCAAATTCCTACTCAAACCATATACTATGAACAAATATCATCCAAAAAGATAAGTCTAGGGGCGCTTAGGTGACTCAGTCAGTTAAGCGTCCAACTTCTGCTCAGGTCATGATCTCATGGTTCGTGGGTTCGAGCCCTGCTGACAGCTCAGAGCCTGGAGACTGCTTCTGATTCTGTGTCTTCCTCTCTCTCTCTCTCTCTGCCCCTCCCCCTCATGCTCTGTCTCTCTCTGTATCAAAAATAAATAAAACATTAAAAATCATTTTTTTAAAAAGAAAAGTCTGATGAGAATGTTAATTTTCAGAGGAGTAATGCCTTTCTGATGAAGTCTACCTTTAATTACAGCTGAGAAAAGCCAAAATGGTGAAAGAACTTAGCAAGTGTTCTATTTAAAATTATGTGCCTGAGTTTAGCTAAGTTGTGACCACTGGAAAGGATGTCAGGAACAAAAGTCTGTTTCTCTATATGCTTATCAATCATATTTCAGCTGCTGTCGCTCGTTGGCTGAGGGCTGAGCTGAGTAAAACCTGACTCAGAGTCACGCATGCAATGGTTCGAGCCGTGGGGACCTACGGATGTGGTCTCTGGAATTCACCAGCCGGGTCCATACCTGGTGCCGTTACAGGCTTACAGGTAACCTTAGGCATGTTACTTACTTAACTCTGTGCCCTCAGCTGTAAAATACCAACCTTATGAAATCATTGGGAAAATTAAATGAGATACACAGGGGCACCTGGATGACTCACTTGGTTAAACATCCAACTAGATTTCGGCTCAGGTCATGATCTCATGCTTCACAATATCGAGCCCTGAGTACGGCTCTGTGCTGACTCTCAAGCATACTTGGGCTTCTCTCTCTCCCACTCTCTCTCTGCCCCTCTCTCTCTTTCTCAAAATGAACAAACATTTAAAAAATAAGTGAGATATACATAAACACTCAGAAAGGGAAACACATAAGGAGCATTCAGTAAATGATAAGTATCACCGTATTTGTTGTTACTGAGTTTTGACCAGCTACTGTAGCCAGGTAATATATGCTGGGTTTTCAGGAATGTAGAAAACAGAGGTATTACTGTGTGGGCCCTAAAAACTGAATCCCTAAATTTGTGCCTTGTTTGCCCTATTTTAAGAAGCACTTACTTCTGGCCTAGGATCTAACATTGTGCTAAATGGTTGATGTTGCCACGTTCTTGTTCATTATCACAAAAGAGTTACAAATGAAAAGGAAATGTAACTCTCGGCCAGCCTATCCAAGCCCCAGGCGGATAAACGAGGTAATCCCACACAGATCCTGACAAGATCCCCTCAGGGACCCCAAAACTGAATCAACTCTAAAGTCTCCATTTACTCAACAGAACTTAGTGAGCAAGTGCCAGCCATTGTTTGGAGTTGGCTATTATTCATAAATAAGATACAGTCCCCACCCTCAAGATGCTTATGGTGCAGCGGGCAAGATACAAAATTAAACATACAGTTAGGGTTTCCAGGACAAGTGTTGTGACAGAGATGCGGGAGATGCTGTGTGAGCACTTGGGGCACCTAGCCCAGACTGAGGGGTGCAGATAGGCAAGAGAAATCTCCCAGAGAAGATGCCTGATGTGGGTGTTGAGGAAAAACCATGGCACTGATCCGGCTGAGGAATAAATGGAGCTGAGCTGAGAATGGACTGTGGAGGGAGAGAGGGGATCTGGTTCTACAAGAGGAAGAGGCGAAACCTCGTTACAAACTGGATGTGAAGAATAAGAGAAGAGAGTGAAGGAAGAGCCAGGTTTCCATTCGGGGGACTGGATGGTTTGTGGAGCCATTGACCAAGAGGGAATTCTGGAGAAAGAGCAGGGTTGGGGAGGAAGATATCTTATCTGATCTTGTTAGGCCCAAGTTTCCAATATCGCCCCAAAAGAAACCAGAGACCACCAGGGAGTCCGAGTCATGCATGCAAAAGCAAAGGGCTTTATTACGGGCTTAAGCTCGGGCTCACAAACTCCACCAACCCACTGGCCACGTGGAGAGAGCCCCACATGTGGGGGCTTTTTTAGGAAGGTGGCGTTACAGGAAATGAGGACACAGGCACAGCGATCCATTACCTACCCCCTATCAATACTGGCAGTAGCGGGAGCCAATCACAACATTCAGAGCATCGACCAATCACAGGTGGGCCCAGGACCCTCACATAGGACGTGACTAGCCTCCATCTTTAGGCCTGCCCCTAGAAAGGTCAAAGGTGTTAGCTGGCCTTTCCTAATTGGGTGCCACAAGAGTTGTCCCTCCTTCCCTGGGCAATGTGAGCCCTTCCATTGGCCAATGGTACAGAGAAGCCGGCACCTTGGCCTTTAAGTACAGGGGAAGCCTGAATCAGACCTGCATCCTTACAATCTCAGATACAAGAGTTTGTGGTGTCCAGAGGACATACAAATGGAGATGTCCAGCCTACAGACGGTTACAAGGTTCTGCAGATGGAAGGGGAGGGGGAAGGGCCAGTAATATATATACACGAGGGTTGTAAGAGCCCATCCTGTGTCCATATGAATGAGAAGCAGAAGGGTTAGAGCAGAAGACATGCTAATGGGTGTCACTGTCACGTGCAATTCCCAGTTCTAGAAGGTACAATAAATGTTCAAAGAAAAACAAGAACTTGAGAAGCCAATCAATCTCCTGGGTGAAATTCCTATGGCCTAAGAAGAGGGAAGATATAACAGTAGAAAAATGGGGTGGAGAGGTGATACCTGACTTGGAAATCCTAGGGTGTCCTAGATGATCATTCCTCTGATCTCAATCCTTTTAGGCCAGGATAATTTCCCGTGAAAAATAGACTTACAGTTTTCAATGGGAAAATAGCATTCACTCTGTAGAAAGTCATTTTGCAACCAGATTGAACACATATTCCATTCCTCAAATAAAGGAGGTACAGAATTACAGTTAGTTTCCTTATTTAGCTGAAAATATTTGACTATTATAGAGGTGCCTGTGTGGCTCAGTCAGTTAAACATCAGACTTTATCTCTGTCATGGTTTCATGGTTCATGAGTTCGAGCTCTGCATCAGGCTCTGTGCTGATGGCTCAGAGCCTGGAGCCTGCTTCGGATTCTGTGTCTCCCTCTCTCTCTGTCCTCCCCAGCTCATGCTCTGTCTCTCAAAATAAATAAATGTTAAAAATTTTTTTTAATGTTTATTATAAAATTTCTCAAGGACTTTAAGAATTGTGAAAATGGATTATAATAAATGCATTTCACCCCTGCCAATTCCTTTGTTGATTCTTCTTGGCACACTGCTAACCAAAATATGAACTTCTAATACCTGTGAACAAAGAACTCATTCTCACTGACTCAAACGGCCTGACTGGGATGGGTGCTGAGGGAGAGAATAATCGGTAATCTCGAAGAGATGGTGTGGCATGGCAGATGAGAGCCTGGTCATTGGGGGGATGGGGAATTTGCATCCTGCCAGGCTTTCCCTTTTGGTAGCTGCGTGACCTTGGGCAAGGTCATATCTCTGAATTGGATACCACACCACACTTTTCATACTTGTTATGAAGATTTGATCAGGGAATCCGTGTAACGTCCTTAGCACAGTACCTGTGACATAATAGTCACAATACATTTAGCTCTTAGTGATAACTCACTTACTCACTTTGGAGCCAACCATTGTTAAACTAAGTTATCTGTTGGGTTGTTTTCCTTCTCAAAGTCAGGTTCTTCCAAAAAGCCATCCCGGGATTTGCTACTGTCCATAGAATCATAGCTGCATTTACAATAAATGATACCAGAAGGAATGGTCATTACCTATTATACCAGGAACTGTATTTACATCAGTAAAAACAAAGTTTCAGGTGTTATTTCCTATGTAAAATTGAAACCTACCTCTTTGCTTCTCCTGAAAACTGTAATGGCTTTTTCCCTCTATGATAAAGTCTGCACTTTCTGACTTGGGGTTCAGTTGACTTTTCCATCAGTCTCCAAACGTTTCACAAAGAGACCTGAAGGGTGAACTCTACAGACCGGAAAACTAGGCATGCTCTGTGTCAATTACTTGCTCTAGCATCATGAGCTTATTGTTAAATGCAAGTGTAAACACTGCCTCTCTGAGGCTCCGAAACTAGCACACTACAACCTCACTGGGAGACGGAGCACAATTATAAATGTTTCTGACAAGGGGTTGCATTTCATTTAGCAGAAAGTTACTGTTGGCCAACATCCCTTCCTGTTCCTCCTCCAGCCGACAGGATGTCCCGGGGCCAAAGGCAGGTGGGAGGTGGCGCTCTGGTAGGAGGGCGAGCTCAGGAGAGCACTGTGGGGGTGCAAGGGATCCAGGGAGAGTGTTGCATTTTGTTCCCAGGCTTTTTGGCATCAATACATCCTACAGGCCTGTGAGCGGGCAGCAGACAACCTTCTGCTCCTGTTCGCTCAGGAGGCCTTCCTTGTGACTTCTGCAGTTCCAAAACTTTTTAAAAATTTTTCTAAATGTTTATTTTTGAGAGAGATAGAAAGACACAATGCAAGCAGGAAAGGTGCAGAAAGAGAGGGAGACCCAGATTCAAAGCCAGCTCCAGGCTCTGAGCTGTCAGCACAGAGGGAATCAGACTCACAAACTGTGAGATCACGAGCTGAACTGAAGTTGGATGCTGACCAACTGAGCCATCCAGGCGTCCCATCCAAAACTTTTTTGTACACTCAGTATATGTATTTTTCAGTTGCCTGGATTTTTTTTTCCTTGAGTGAAGAAAGAACTTCATGGGGTGCCTGGCTGGCTCAGTTGGCTAAGCATCCGACTTTTGATCTCAGCTCAGGTCATGTTCTCACGGTTCATGAGATCAGGCTCTGCGTCAGGCTCTGCCCTGACACCACGGAGACGTCTTGGGATTCTCTCTCTCTCTCTCTCTCT
>PISW01014342.1:0-21545 GCA_004023785.1 Mungos mungo | reverse complement strand
CCATCCACTTTCCTACAAATGGCCATATATCATTCTTTCTCATTGCCATATAGTACTCCATTGTATATATATACCACATCTTCTTGATCCATTCATCAGTTGATGGACATTTAGGCTCTTTCCATGATTTGGCTATTGTAGAAAGTGCCGCTATGAACATTGGGGTACATGTGCTCCTATGCATCAGCACTTCTGTATCCCCTGGGTAAATCCCTAGCAGTGCTATTGCTGGGAAAAAAGACAGCCTCTTCAACAGGTGGTGTTGGGAGAGCTGGACAGCAACATGTAGAAAAATGAAATTAGACCACTTTCTGACACCATTCACAAAAATAAACTCAAAATGGATAAAGGATCTGAATGTGAGACAGCAAACCATAAAAACCCTTGAGAAAAAAGCAGGAAATAGCCTCCTAGACCTCAATCGCAGCAATTTCGTCCTCGGCACATCCCCAGAGGAAAGGGAATCAAGAACAAAAATGAACTACAATAAACTATTATTAAAAAAAGTGAATCAAGGAAAAGAAACAGAGATTTCAAGTTTCAAGATAGAGATTCATCCATTTAATTATTCTGTGTTAGAAACTGAGAAAACAATGGGAATGAGCACCCAAGATATTGTGTGTGAGAAATGGACATAGATGTCCAGTCACAGGAGTGAGGTAGCAAAGGACAAGTTTACATAGAGCATGAATCTACACCAGGACACGGGAAACTCTACTGGAAGTCTTTGGTGGGGGCATTGACACTTTTAGATACTGGTTTTGAAGAACTCACTCTGACTGAAACTTAGATAATGAATGAACAAAATCCAAGAGTAGATGTGCTAGTAGATCCTAGCAGCAGTCCTAGGAAAGAAATGAAGAGACAGAAATGAGGTAAACTGGGCTTCTGTTTTTTAAATTTTTAAGAATTTGTAGATAATAAAACTTAACAACTCTATTTGCAAATCTCTTTGTGGCTAAAACTCAAATAGAAACAAATCCTTAATTTCATTTCTTTCAGGATTTTTGCAGACTTTTACGCTTACTCCTGCTTTTTATAAAATTGTACTTACATGGTACATTTGGCTTAATTTTAAGGATGTTTAAAATAGTTCGTTAGGAGATCATTCCTAAAAGTAGTATTTGTGAAATATTTTTGAAGCATGTACATTTTTTTAAAGTTTGTTTATTTTGAGAGAGAGAGCACACAAACGCACACAAGAAAGGGCGGAGAGAGAGGAAGAGAGAAAATCCCAAGCAGACTCCATGCTTAGTGCAAAACCGACTCAGAGCTTGATCTCTGGACCATGAGAGCATGAGCTGAGCCAAAATCAAGAGTCATACATTCAATCAACTGAGCCACCCAGGTACTCCCAAAGCATGTGATTTTATTTATTCTCTAGGTAATCTTTATCGTTGCACTAGACTAACAAAGAGATATGCCTAAATCACAAGATTAAAAGCATTTGTGAAACCAACCTTATTGATTATTTTTAAAAATTTATTTGTATGTGGGCTTTTGCATTATGCCAATGAGGAACACCATGAGAAAAAATCTTATGAAGCTCATTGTTAAACTTTATTGTAAGGATGCTGTTGCAATTGTTGTTTCTTATAATATGCAATGTCCTGTCTATAGACATACTATCCTGAATGTGCCCGATCTTGTCTAATATGGAATGTCCTTTCTAAGCACTTTAAAGGAAATTTCTCACTGGTCTCAGTATAAGAAATGAGGCTTTCCTAAAAACATGTTGCTTTTATTTTATGGACACTTAATCACAATCCAACTATTTTTACTGCTAGAGATTTTCATTCCTTTTCTATCAGAAGTACAGAAACTTATGAACTAGTAATGCAGTTATATTACTTTCTAATAAGAAAGGAAACTTGAATCTGGGTAGGGATTCCAAGGTCTTGAGTATATAGAGAGTGGTATAGAAAGAGGGCATGGACTCCACATGGGCATGTTCTTTGGCCTGTGGACTCCTTACATTATGGGTAGGGCATGGCAGAAAAAGTTCTCAACAGCCAGCTCCTAGCAGCTGAAGGGAATGAGTGCTTAAATCCTGCAGGACAGATCATCTGACTGGCATTCAAGATCAGATCAGTATCAACATTTCTAAAATATGTCTCCAGTCACTGAGAAAACTGGTTTCATGGCTAATATCTACACTTAGGAAAACCATGGCAAGATACCATAACTACTTCAATCCCCTTAGTGGAAAATAAACAATTCCTGACAATCCACAAGAGTTGAGAGTTTCAGAATAGAAACTCAAAGTATTTCACTTCTTTGTTTGTAAATCTATTTGGATCCATTGATCTACGTATTAAAAAAATAACCTTGTATGTGGCTAGAGTATTTGGATAGGCCCTGTAAGAGATAAATTGTGTTAGAGGCAAGGAACAAATTTATAAATTTCAATAAGGTTAAATGGAGGTTAAAGATTTAGTGAATATATTTAATCAACTGAATGTGAATGCTTACCCTTAGATTCAAAAACTAAGATCAGTATGAGGAGAGAAATACTCTCTTCTGAATGGAAAAGAATTCATATAATTGAAGTACTCTAAAAGTGTGCTCAATGAGTTTTTTTTAAACTCTAACAAATTTTAGTTGAGTGTCTTACTCTATCAAATAATTCAGACAATGCAAGAAACACTAAAGCCATGGATAAGAATTTCTGAGTAGCCCCTGAAAAGAAAACAAGGGTCAAGTAGGCCAGCCTCCTCAAAATTTTGAGAATAGAGACTCTATGAGATTTCTGATAAAAATTCTCTCTCTTGCAGTAAAATATTTGCATATAATGTGTTGGGAGCTTCCGTATCCCGGGAGATAGTTCCATGGACTCTACCGTTTCAAAAAGGTCAGTTTAGAACCTCTGGTTTTCTATCATTTTCCATTCCCAGTATCACCATCCTAATCCAGGCAATGTAGCCATACTCCTGCTCTATGTTATCCTCTCCCAATCTCTCCTACTAAATTAACACTGCCAGTTAAGTATCACTATCCAGTTTAAAATTTTAAATAGTCTTCCCCTCTACTACTGAATGAAGTACAAACCCCTCAACCCACTATTCAAATCTCTCAATGATTCAATCAGTTTACCTTTTCTCCCTATAAATTCTACTGCCCTTCCTGCTTTATTTCTTAGATATACCTAATAAATGTTTCCATCCCCTTCCAAGTTGTTTTCCTTTTAATGCCTTCTTTCTTGTCTCTGCCTATCAAGTTTAAGGTTCAATTAAAGCATCGAATACTCTTTAACGTGGCCCTTACGTCTTTCCATACTCTATATCTCCCCACAACATTTAGTTTGTTCTTTACATGGTATTTGGTATATATTTATTTCTACTGCAATCATTTACATACATGATTTATCTCCTTTTAAGACAGTCAATGCTTTGGGTTTGGGATATGTTTTATATACCTTTTTAATCCACATTTATGTATTTAATAAATTTTTATTGATACCAATAATGTGCTTGTTACCCAGTATAAAACCATTAGCAAAGCATATATGCTCCTTGCTATCATGGAACATACAGATTGGCAGCAAAACACTAATAATAAATTGGCAGAGAAATAAATAATGATAAAATATAAAATTCTATGAAGGAAATAAGTAGAGAGTTTAGTCAAAAAGTAACAGAAAGGAAACCCACTTAGAATGATCAGGAAAGGCTTCCCCAAGTAGGACACATTGAACTGAGAACTGCAGAAAGCTGCTATAAGATGAGCCTAGGGAAGAACATTCCAGATCAAAGGAAAAGCAGGAGCAAAACCCCTAAGATGACAAACAACAACAACAATAAAAACAACAACAGAAACCTTTAGAATGTTCCAGAAAGTGAATTAGGTGACTGAAGCATAGTGAATGAGAGGAGGACTTACATCAGATGTGGTTGTGGAGAAAAGCAGGGACCAGATTATTTATGGCTTTATAGTCCATGATAAGAACTTAAATTTTTATGTTACATGTAAAGAACAGAGGGGAGGCATAAGAAAATTCATGTGTAAAATCCCTTATAGGCTCTTGTGTGGAGAATGAACTGAAGGTACAGAAACAACAAAGAATCTGGAAAACTAGTTAGAAGGTGAATTCTGTAGTGAAGTAGTAAAGAGAGATGATGGCAGCAATGAAGAGATTTATGAAGATAAAATTAATAGACTTTAGCAATGGATTTGAAATGGAGATGAGAGAAAGAGAAGAACTAAAGATTATTTCTAAGCAGTTGTATGATTAACAACTAATTCCAGTCTTTTGGAGGAGAAATGGATTTGAGCAATTAAGAAAGAATGAAATCTGGCCATTTGTAGGAAAGTGGATGGATCTCGAGGGTGTCATGCTAAGCAAAATAAGTCAGGTGAAGAAGGACAGATACCATATGTTTGCACTCATAGGTCTAACAGGAGACCAGGAGAAACCTAATGGAGGACCAGGGGGAGGGGAAGAGGGAAAGAGAGTTGGGAAGAGAGAGGGATGCAAAACCTGAGAGACTATTAAATACTGAAAATGAACTGAGGGTTGAAGGGGAAGGGGGAGGGGGGAAAAGAGGTGGTGGTGATGGAGGAGGGCACTTGTGGGGAAGAGCACTGAGTGTTGTATGGAAACCAATTTGGCAATAAACTATTTTAAAAAAACTAATTTCAAAAAAATAAATAAATTTGTTGTTTGAAAAAAAATAATTTAGTTTTTGACTTGGTCAAAAATCACTGGAGGATTCTAGGAAGATGATGGCTTGAAGATGGCTCTGTTGACCTCCTCCTAACTCTGGTCTAAATACTAACAAAACCCAAAGGAACAAGCTGGGACCCAGCTACAGGTTGGAAAGTGAGAGCCAAGTCCAGAATATCATTGGTCCTGCTTGTAGAACCCATCCTTTCTGGGCTGAGTAAGAAGTTTGAGGTTGGAAGTTCTTGGAGAAGACCAAAATGCTGAAAAAAAGCTATAAACAGTCTCTAAAGCAGGGGGAAGATTGTTTCTGAGAAGGCCTGTGGGTCTACCTAACCCCAACAGAGAGAAGCAGAATGTTGGCCAGTGTCCTCTTTACCTTCAAGGCTGGGTGGAGAGGAGTGGATGCTAGAAACAGAAACAGCAATGTCTGCTATAGCAATGAATTGTTTAACACACATATTCCATTTTGTATTAATAAATATGTCATATGATAAATAATGACTTTTAAATAAAAAAGAATATCTAGAATTACAAGTATAAAATCACCTCAGAGAAGACCTAATATGTCTAGAATTAAAAGTGTTAAACCATTTCAGAAAGACTTCAACAATTGCACTGTAAGTATCCTTCTGTTACAGATATAGAAACTAAGACACACAGAGAGTAAATCACTTACCCAGTGTCACATAAGTACCAAGGGGTGGAGGTGATTTTTAAATTCAGACGATCAAAATCTGTCTACACAAGGTTTATGGTGATAAAGATGCTCCAGGTTTTTTAGTATAATTGGTGGCCATAGAAAGCAGATAATTTTATCTTATTGAGCCTACAGTTCTTCATCTATAAAGTGTGGTGTATGGATTAGGTGACTCTTATGGTCTTTTCCAACTCTAACATTCCATGTGAAGCACATATCAATGTCCTTAAATAAATGAACATGATGGATTTTAACCTCGGAATCATGATACACTTGCACTAGATTTCATAAAATTAAAAAATTTCTTAAATCAGGCCTTTTACCTTCTCAGTGCAAATAAAATTTTAGTCATATATATATATGTATATAGCATTGAAAAGTATTCTATCAGCACTGACAATCTAAATGAACCAATACAGAGACATTTATTGTGTAATTTGAGATTAATGTAGTTTTTAAAAATAATATCAGGAAACATAAAAGATGAACCAATATGTGAAGGTTTAGGTAGCTAAATGTACAAAAAAATGGCCTGAATTAATAGAAAAATATATTTTGGTGCTTAATGAATTGCTTGTAATGCTGATAGTGGAAATACCTTGAATTTTTGAAAGTACTTAACAGATTAAACAAACTTATAAGAACAGAAGCAAAAGGCCAACCGAATGCTAACATATTAACAATGGATGATGATATCAATAGGTTGTGAAATAAGTAATGAGTGTGGATTTTTTATTAACTTTAGCTCAAGAGTTAGTGTTTTTTAAAAACTTCTTATTTGGGAACAGTTATAGATTCATGGGAAGATGCCTTTCACAGACTTTTCTCCAGTGGTTACATCTTGTATAATTATTATGCTGTATCAAAATTAGAAATCTGACCTTGGTACAATCTGTGTATGTAGTTATATGTCATGAGTTTATTTTAAACCTTGGGGAAAAATTCTTCATTTCTTCATAATTAAGATGCCTTTCCACCTATACTTGTGGCTGAAATTTTTACTTGGGGCTGAAATTTTAACAGGATAAAGCCTGTTCATAAATAATGGGTTTACTCCATGCTCTTGTTACCATATTTAGCACTACTCAAGGTATTTTTTACATTAGCTAAATTTTATCCTCAATTTTTAAAAAGCCAGATTTTATCTTATCTTTATGGGTAAAGTTGCTACAAAGAGAAAACGTATTTGAAAAGCCTGTTTAAGCACATTTTTTAATGGTGGAGTTAATCCTGGGGAATGTTTCTGCCTGAAGTCAGAAAAGGGTTTCAAATTCTATATACTCTAAATTTACAATTTCTTTTCCTCTGGCTACTCTGTGGTCTTATCTGCTTTAGGGTTGTTTGGAGTAATTTTCTCTGTACACCCTAATCTTGTGACAAGTGTTATAAGCTCAATTTATCATTATTGTTGGTCTTCGAGTCTGGTGGAAAAGGCACTCCCTAGTTCCCTCCAACACAGAGAGAGGTTTACTGACCTTCACTCCCTCCACTGTGTGATAGAGAAAGACTAAACAGTAGTATCAGTTAGATGGTGCTTATTCAGGCATTGCTGAACCTCCATTTCCCCATGTCTTCAATGTAAGTTATAAATTCAAGGACTTCTGAGGTACTTTCTATGTTTAATTCAATAATTCTGTGATTTCTCCAATTCAGCCTGCTCATGCCAATTCAATTTTGTAGCCAGAAGTCCCTGTACAGAATGTTATCAGCAGGAACATGATATTATTTCTTTGAAAGGATATAGTTGATATACTTGAGACATCAATGATATCTCGAATTATGGGCCAACAAATCTTTTTGGCCATGACAGTCTGGCTTGGCCAAGCCTTGACCATTGCACACTCCAGACTAGGAAGCCTTTGCCAGGTTATGGGGTGTGTCAGAATATGAGCAGCAACAAATTGAAATTCCGCTGCTCGATTGCCAAAAATCTAGGATAATGGGTGATGTATGGTGCAAGAAGAACAGGAGATTTGGAGCCAGTCTTCGGTTTGAATCCCAGCCTACCTTCTTCTAGCTGTGTTTATAGCTCTATAGTTGGATCATGACTGAGAGAGGACCAGGGCAGGTGAAATCTGGACAGGATTCTAAGAACAAGCACAGAGATAATTTATCCTCTACCTCATTTCCAACTGCCTTCTGGCAGAGATGCTCCTGGACTCAGAGGTGTGATGTCCAGCCAAGCAGAAGTCAAAAGACTGAGGGTAAATCCTTCCCTTAAAAAGTGAAATCAACAGCGGGTAGGATGGCCTCAAAACAGGTGAGGATAAGCCATGAGCACAAATGAAGATTAGAATTATAGACCTTTAGATTTGAAAAAAATTTAAGAATGTAGCAATAACCTAGCCCTCAACATCCTACTGTACTCTGACCAGTGGTTGTCGACTCTCTGCTTCAAAATCCCCAATTGTGGATAATTCACCACCTCCCAGAATAAACAGTTTAGTTTTCTGCCTTCCTAATTGCCTTCCTAATTCACTCCTTCCTAATTAAGAAGTGTCCTTAATTTTATCATATTTTTCTTATGTAATGTTTTGAACAGGAAGTAAGAGGGAATATGGAAGAAAAAAACAGCAGCTCTTGTTAAATCTTGGCCTAACAATTTGACAGTATCACAATTTCATAGGTTTTATTCACAGGAATAATTTAACCTCCAAATCCACGAATTGCAATGGATAAGCAATTTTTGGTGGGGATTGCCTTTGGGCTTATTTTGAATTTTATCACTTAAGAGAGAACTAGTTTACATTTCTCAGAATTTCACATTATTGTGACCAAGTTTTGGGAAAATTCCGGAATGGTTTCTTTTTTTAGATCTATTTCAACTACATGGTTTGATGTTTTCCCCAAGCTCTTGCTTGAAGTGCTAAATTGTTCCCATAGCTCTGGTAAGTCTCCTAAACTTTCTCATTAAAAACAAAGTACAGAAGGATACCATTAGAAAAAACGCATTTTAATAAAAATGGCCAATCTTAGATGGAACCAGACCTACAATGGTTGTATCATATTTGTAACCTCCCAAACGGTTGGTAGGAGTCATTTTCTTTTTTCCTCAAATGACAATGTTCCTTTCTATCCTCTACAATCTACTGCCATTATAGTTTAATGTCTAATACACAATTATCAGAGATTTGCTTTTACTACTCTGCTCTTCAGACTTCGTAGTCCAGAAAAAACAAATATTATTAATTTCTCCGCATATGCAGGTATTGGCGAAGGTAACAAGGAAGTTGAAATGGTCTAACTCTTAGGGAATTATCCATCTAGAAAATAAAGATAGTTGAAGAGGAATATTTGCACTTACTAATATAAACAGTGAATATTATCATAAGGTGATAAAGAAAGAGATTCCGCTTGTTAAATATGATGAACTTTTTCTAATAAAAGTTACTAATTTTGAGGCATGAGAACAGAGCTGTGTTGAGAGGGAAGGCTCCAGAACCAGACAGTCATGTATTTGAATTCTGGCTTCATCATTACTGCCCAAATGATCCTGACCAAGTTCTTCGTAGCTAAACCTAAGCCTACAATCACGTGTTTAAAGATAAGGCTAACACAAATATTTTACCTCATTAAATTCTTGTGATCAATAAATGAGATAACACACAAAAGTCACCTCCTATAGCACCTAACTCATTGTAGCACTTAATAGATATAAACACAATTACATTATTGCTTAACCCTGGATTCTAGAAATATTTATTGTGTTTGCTATATTCCAGATCCTGTGTGAGGTACGGAGGATATAAGAATTTGAAGCTCTTGGGGTGCCTGGGTGGCTCAGTTGGTGGAGCGTGGGACTTCAACTCGGGTCATGACCTCACGGTTCATGTGTTCAAGCCCCATGTGGGGCTCTGCGCTGACAGCTCAGAGTCTTGGGCCTGCTTCAGATTCTGAGTCTCCTTCTCTCTCTGCCCCTCCCCCATTCATGTTCTGTCTGTCTGTCTGTCTCTCTGTCTCAAAAATAAACATTTAAAAAATAAAGAAAGGAATTCGAAGCTTTTTCTTTCATTGATTCTCAAAATCTAGTAAAATAGTAGAGAGAGAGAAATAAAAACAAACAGCAGTATAATGTGGGAAGTGCAGTGATGCAGAAATGTGGACACACAGTCCAGAATGGTCAAGGCAGACATCACAGATAAGACAACATTATGCTCTTAAACAGCTTTATAGCTGCAAGCCTTCCATTGATGCAGACTTCTAGGGATGTTTCTTGATCCTTTATCAGTTACACCAGAGTAAGATTTCTAGGAGTAAGTCATATGCTTCTAAAATCTGCCATAATTTGTTTAGGTTTAAGAATGCTGTCCAGGCACTATTCTAGTGATTATCATTAAACACGAGCACTCCAGGTCTTTCCAGAAGTGTCAGGAAGCTCTATGGGGCCTCTTGGGATCCTTCACTGATGGGAAGGAATATATAAGCTTATATTCCATAGTGGTTTAAGTGTGACCTCTGGAATCAGGCTCCTGGATTGACTTCTGATTCTTTCATGAGCCCTGGTTTGCTGTGTGCAAAATACTCCATTTCCCTAAACCTTAGGTTTCCCCTTATATTATAGGGAGCATGATATTGCTTATTTTATGAAACTGTGTGAGAATTAAAGGAGATAATATATGTAAGGCACTTGACAGATGTTAAATGATAAATGGAACACCTCTATTTGTGATTTTGCTCTATTTCCCTGGAGAGTGAAGGGTGAAGGATTCTGTGAGTGTCCAATTAGATAAGGGCTGGTTTCCATTTACCTTGTTATGATAGCTCTGTTTTCTCTGTGCTTGTTCATAATGTTCTCATTTAATGTGTAAATATGTTTTAGGTCTGACATCGTGTGCTCCTGATTTTATGACCAAATCTGTTGCTATGCTGCCCAGGTTTTTTTTAATATATATTTTAATAAGAATCCTTTGGTTTATCCTTTTTTCAGATTCTTATGAGAATCAGCTAGAGCTAAAGAGCAACTCTTTGCTAAATATCCAAGACAATAAAGAAAGAAAGGAGCAGGGCCTTGGCAGGACGATATGTTACCCATTGAAATATAATAATAATAGACTCTGGACACAGGAAGTTGCGGGAGTGTCATTCATACTAAAATAAACATGCTGATTAATTAAAATTTCCCTTGCCATGCCTCACTAGCAGGCACTTCATTGTTAGTTTCCCCAGCAGCAAAGCTGTATTGTCATTTTCCGATTTCTAGAGATTATTGTCTGAAATGTTTTATTGCAACTAAAAAAAAGAAAAATCAGTTCCAGAATCACCAACCACTCCCTACCACATGAAATTAAAAAAATAACACATTTAGTGGGTTCTAACAGTCATACATATGCATACCATTTCATCAGTAAATAAAACTTATATGATTTACCCTTTTCAATTCCTAACCCCATATTCTCACTGCACTCAAATTTGATGTATTTATGTCAGGTTTTCTGCTTAAGCAGGCTTTTTAAAGCTTTTTCAAAATTGTGAGATATAACACACATACAGAAAATTGCATAAAGTTTAATTGGAGAGCATAATGGATAATTAGAAAGAGAACGCTCAGAATGAGAAATGAAACCCCACAGCCCTCTGGGCTCTCTACCTCACTGTGCGTCTTCCAGATGACACTCTTTTCCTGTCCCACTCGAGGTGACCATTGCCCTGATTTTACAGCAACGTGTTCTCTATGGTTTCTCCAAACGTGTGCATTCCTTAAAAATGTAGTTGGGGATTTGGGGAGCTACATATGAGGGGAATCATACAAAATGTATTATTTTTGTCCAGTTTCATTTGTTTAATATTGTGTATGGAAGATTTGTAATTGAGCCAAATGTTTTTGTCTATAAAATATTCCAGTATATGAATCATTGATACATGACTATCCATTCTACTGTCTTTCTACACTTGATTTTCTACTGCTGGATAACTGAGGGCAATGATGCTATGGACATTCATTTATAGTATTCGATCCACATGGGCAAGAGATTTTATGAGTTCTATGCTGGGGCTGAAATTGTAGAATGATAGGCATACATTTCTTCAACTTTATGAGATAATTCCAAACTGTTTTCCAAAGTGGTTGTACTCACTTACACGCTGCCAGCAATGTGTGCAATTCATCTTATTCCCATTTTGGCCAATTTTATGGGTGTGTAATGGTATTTTATTGTGGTTTTAATCCACCTTTTCCTAATTAACTGGTAATACTGAACACCTCTTAAACTGAACAATTTGAATTTCCTTTTTTGTGACATTCAAATATTTTGTCCATTTTTTTGCTAGTTTTTTTCCCTTTTCCTTAATAATATTATTTAAGAAAGTCTGAATCCCAGTATTTTGGAGGCCCCTTCCCCTAGTTTTATTGAGAAAAAATTGAGAAATAAAATTGTAAGGTATTTAAAGTGTACAATGTGATGATTTTCTGGGAGCCATCTCTGAAGTAAGGCAGGTTTGCAAGGCCTCCCGCCGTCAGATGGCGACCAGCATCTACCCCCACTCAACCCCCACTCAATTTCTGCTTGAGCACCTACCCCCAAGGCACCTGACTGACTGATATCAGGAGTGACTCGCCTTCTTATGCTAAAAATATGTGAATTGTACCTTATGAAAAAACTTGTTATAGGAGTTTCTTCTTTTGTGATTATAGGAGCAAATATTACATTTCCTGAGAAAACCTGTTTTTCTTCCCCTGGATAAAAAAGGCTATTGACCCCTGCTCACAAAAGAATTAACTCTTGCCTTTGCTATGCTAAAAATATTGCTTTGTGTTTGAATGCTAAAGATCCCTTCCTTCCCCGTGTGATAAGCATCTAGTCACCTACCTCAATCATTATTGATAAAGGTTATGCATGAGTCTTCTATCAATCTATGTTCTGGGAAATTTTTACATACCAAAGAATTTGTCATCAGAAATCATTGCCTAAGGCAATTGCCACTTCGTTTTGGGGGGTGGGTGTTTGTCCTCCATACTTGTTTTCAATAAAAAAGGCTGACTCTTCCACCAGAGCAGAGATGCCTGCCTGCTGATCAGAAAGAACATCATGGCTCTCTCATTCCCTTCCCCTTTCGCAGATTCCCATCTCTTTCATGCAGACACAGGCCATCCTTCAAGGGAACTCTGGACCTGCTGGAGCTGGACTCCGGCAATGATTTGATACATGTAAACAGTTGAAAACACTCCCCCTTTGAATTAATGTACACATCTATCACCTCACATATTTACCTTTTTTGAGGGGTCAAAACATTTAAATTCTACTTTCTTAGCAAATTTTCGTTATATAATGCAGTATTATCAATTACAGTCACCATATTATACACTGATTTTCAGACTTAATTCACCCTACAACTGAAAGCATGTACTCTTTTAGTAACCTCTTCCTGAATTTCTCTCATTCTCCAGCTGTTGGCAACCACCTTTCTACTCTCCGTTTTTATGAATTTTACTTTCTTTTTCAGATTCCACATGTGAGTAATACCATGAAGAATTTGTCTTTCTCCGGCTTATTTCACTTGGCATACAATGTCCTCTAGGTTTATCGATGTAGTTGCAAATGACAGGATTTTTTCTCTTCCAAGGATGAATAATATTCGTGTGTGTGTGTGTGTGTGTGTGTGTGTGTAGGCCACATTTTTAAAAGTCAGTACTTAGGTTGTGTCCATACTTTGGCTGTTATGAATAATGCTGCAATGAACATGGAGGTGCAGCTCTCTCTTCAAGATACTGATTTCATTTCCTTTGGCTGTACACCCAGAAGTGGGATTGCTGGAAAAGATGGAAGTTCTATTTTTAAGTTTTTGAGGAACCTCCATACTACGTTCCAGGGTGGCTGCACCACTTTACATTCCCACCAATAAGTGTTCTCTTTTCTTCACATCTTTAAAATTTCATCTCTTGTCTTTTTGATAACAAACATTCCAACAGACGTGAGGTGATATCTCATTGGGGTTTTGACTTGCATTTCCCTGATGATTAGTGTCATTGAGCACATTTTCATGGACCTGTTGGCCATTTGAATGTCTTCTTTGGAAAAATCATCAGTTTCTTTCTTTTGCATGTGGTTGTCTAGTTTTCCCAATTAGGTACCAATACTTTGGTATAAGTTTACAAACATTTTTTTCCATTCTGTGACTTGTATTTTCACTCTATCATAATTATGTCTTTTAATGGACAGGAGTTCTTATTTTAATGTAGTCAGATTTACTAATCTGTTTCTTAAATATGATTTTTTTGTGTCTCATTTAAGAAGAAAATCTTACCTTAACCTCAAGGTTATGAAGATGGTCCCTTATAGTATCTTCTAAAAGCTTTAGGAGAAAAATTTTGTCTTTTACATAATCCACCTGGAACTGTTGTTCTTTGTGTGGTCTGAGGTAGGGGTACAATTTCTTTTGGTGGGGGAGGGTGCCATGCTTCATAGAGGTCATTATATTGAGAGTTACCTCACTGCTCTCTTTAGTAACTTCTACCACCACCACCAACAACAACAACTATAATAATGATACAGAATATGCTACATACTCATTTAACAAAAATATGGACTCTTTTGTTCCATTGTTTATGTCTTTATCTATTCTTGTACCAATATTATCTTAATTGTTAAAACTTTATATGTGCTTAAAATGTTTTAAGTAATTATACTATAGACACATATTGAAGGTAGTACAGGATAGTAAAAACTACGTATCTCTTAGTCAAGTTTCATAATTACTAATGATTAGTTATTAATGTCTGCATGGTCAGAATCCACATCAGATGTTTAAATTTAGTTAAGCCAAGAAGTAATTTTAAAAAGATGAGGAATGATTCTTGATGATCTGAATCTAATTTAAGATAATTTATAATAAAGAATCAAATGGGGAAACAGTGGATCTTATTGAGGGATGCACATCAAAATAAGTTATGGAAAGTTCAGAATTTACGTATGGTTGCTTAGTCCTCAAGAAGTCTGAGATATAGGTGAGGCATGTATATTTTGATTGAAAAATGTGATTCCAATCATCATTCATGTTAATAATTACTCCAAAGAGTCAAAAAGTTGACTTCAAGTGACAGATCCACCACTTACTAGCTTTATGACCTTAAGTTATGTTACATAAACTTTCGGTTTTCTTGACTGTAAAATGAGGACACCTGCATAAAAGGGTTTTTGAAGACTTGTAGGCATCAATGGACTTTATCTCTCTTCTCTTTTAATCTTGGCTTCCTGACCTGTAAAGTGAAGCTAATAATTGTTTAGTACAAAGAGTTGATGAAAGTATCTAAAAGAAGCAAATTATATTGACCTGCTTTATGAACTGCAAAACATTATTTAAATATGAAGTAATTTCAGCTAAAAACCTATCAGATCTAGGAAGGGATAGGCAACAAGGGAGAGTGAATTTACTTAATATGAAATATGAATGAAAACTTGAAGAGATTTAGTGTCAGACTTTAAGAGACACTGAAAATGCCCTTTTATGCTTCTTCTGGGACACTATCTTCTTGTGTGTGTGGACATTTGTCAGGTAATAGAAATAGCTATGGGAGGAGTAGCCAGTGATATTTCATGAGCCTTACTACCAAGTCAACCACACTACTGGGTCTTCCTAACGCAGCTCACTTGTAAGTTACACCCACTCGAACTCCACTCAGTTTACTTAGTTATTATGTGGTAGTCAAAGTGATTTGAATGGCAAACTGGAATGGAATAGCCTTATCAAACAAAAGTTAGGAGAAAGTCAAAGTCGGTATAGTTAGAAATAATAATTAGCTGCATACCCACAGGGGTCCCCAAGAGAGCCTCTTCATCCTAATGGCTTTTGCTCCCAAAGCTGACTGTTTGAATAAAAACAAATTTCTGCTTAAAGCAAACACAAGTGCACATGGGTGTCACATGTACCTATCGCTTCCAAACTTCTAACTTGCACCATAGATATCCACAGTAAAACCACACCTTCTTCAAGCAGCCTACATATATTTAATAAACTCTGAGTCTCCAGCACTGTCCTCAGTGCTGCTCATGCGCCATCAGCTGTATTCGAGGACAAAGCATCCCATAAACAGTTGAAACCAATAAATGAAAAAGAATAATTCTTGAATAAGTTAATTATTATTCCAGCACTATAAACATTAGCTGAGATTATATTAACCCCATCTTTGTTTGATGTTAGCTCCTTTCTCAGCTAAAATGTTTCTTCAAACTAAATGTTTAAAAATAAGTTTTGTCTTGAATGCATAAATTATGTATAACATAGTCAAGGGGAGAAAAAATAAAAGAATTCCAATAATTGTGTTGTAGGCTATGTGACCTGGCCAGATTAAGATTCTCTGTAATTCTTCCTGTCACGTGATAGCCTTAACACAACTAATGCTCTTACTCACTTTCCAGGCTTGGTTTAGATGTCTTCAAGAAGCTTCCTTCAGTCTGACTGAGTTAAGTACCACCCAGAAAACTGTAAATATACAGTTAGGGTTACAGTCACCACCTGTGTATGTTAAAATGATACATTTCTGTACGTGCCTCCCATGAATTTAATGCCTGTCAAGAGTAAGGGCAGTCTTGTTTTATTGCCAGCATCTTCCGCAGAACTTGACACTATTTTGGTTACTCATTAAATATTAGTTGAATGGAACTGAATTGATTCTACCTTTTACTGAGAGCCACAGTCTAGTATATTAGCGTACTTTATTTTCATCCTGTTTTTCTTATTTGGGTAACTTCTTTGAAGACACTCTAGTAATGCTGAGGTATTTAGAGTATTATAATGGCTATTTAACTATAAATTATAATTTCATTCAAGATATGATTGAGAAATTTTATTTATTTATACTCAGGTACCATCTTTCCCTTCAAAAAGTACTTAAATGGGAAAATAACATGTCCTTAAAAAAATAGACTAGTTGTATGGATGTACTCAAGCTGAAGGCTATGTATACAATTTTTAAAACTTCCATTTGGCTGCTAGTGGAAAGTATAATAACCCAGTGTTTAAGTAGACACTTTTTGGAATCACCCAGATGTGGGATTAAATTCAGCCTTTGCACATGACTGTGATTTGGGGGATGCTATGTAATCTTGGTGAGCTGCACCTTCCTTACCTAAAATCACAACACTGTCTAACTTACTGCTTTGTGGCTTGTGGGGTTCTAAAATGCTTAATTGGTAACTATTGGTAAAGCCTCTATGAAATAATTTGTAGCATTAGTCACTTGATGGCAAAAGATTTCTTTCTCCATAAGCCCCTTTCCTTCATTCAGAATGAGGTTGTTTTATTGCATTTGTTTTTGTTGTTCATTGTCACATTGCATTAGTATTTTCTTTTTTTTTTTCTTTTTTGAGACAGAGAGAGAGAGCAGGGGAGAGGTGCGGGGGGGGGGGCGGGGAGAGAATCTTAAGCAGGTTCTATGCCCAGCACGGAGCCTGATGCAGTGCTCCATCTCACAATGGTGAGATCAATTCAACCAACTAAGCCACCCAGGCACTCCTCCATTATCCTTTCTAATGGAATGTCTTCCAATTTTAAACATTTTATTGAAAAGACAGATCATTTGTCTTCCTTGCAACACTTACTAATTGCTGATTTTCACTATTTGCTTGACCCACAGCACAATCTCTGGCCTCTGTGACCCCATGCTCATGTTGGTCCACGTTGCATCCGAATTCCACCTTGTGCACCGTCTGTTAGTTGGGCCAATTTGCTTTCCTCTCTCTCACTTCATTCATACCTAAATATATTTCTAAATATCTTGTTCTGTTCCCAGTTTCAAATGTCTTTTATATGACCTTTAAAAATATTGTCCATTTGGAAAACCAAGTGCATTTCCCTAGTTAGCTCCTTCACACACTGAATCCTCCCCTGCCCAGACTACTTCAATCTTACATTCTGTTCCAGCCAAACTTATTTCCCTTTGGTCATGTATTTTAGCTTCTGCATCTGTCCCCAGTCTGTCCGTATGTATGGCACAGGCTTCTCTCTTACTTTGCTATACCGGGTCTTTCCTTATTTTTCAGGATACCTCCACTGACAAGATTGGTTACAGATAGAACAGTTCACCTGCAAACAATCCCTAGCCAGGTATCTCCTATTAACTTACTCTTAGATTTATTTAAATGGAATCACATAATTTTGGAGCTTAGATTTATCTCAGATATTAGCTAGAATTAGTTTAGATATATCATCCATAAGATGTAGATGCACGATGTATCAATATAAAATATAGGTACTATTTAGTCTACTGTCTTCATTTTACAAATGAGATTGCTGAGGCCCAGAGAGACAGGGTTTATGTTAAGTTTATGAATATTTATTTACTTTTGAGAGAAAGAGAAAGCAAGCAGGGGAGAGGCAAAGACAGAGAGAGGATCCAAAGCAGGCTCTGTGCTGACAGCAGACAGACTGATGCAGGGCTCGAACTCACTAACCATGAGATCATGATCTAAGCCAAAGTCAGATGCTTAACTGACTGAGCCACCGAGGAACCCTGCCTTTAAATCTATTACTATTACCTAGAAGGAATACATGTGTAGGATAGCTACAACAGTCTTCGAAGTAGTCTTTCATAAGGAAATAAGCAATAATACAAAACTAACAGAATGAGAAAAAATGTTTTATATAGGTGCTTACTCATTTCATTAGTTTCTTTAAAAAGTTGTAAAATACTAAGGCTCAGGATCAAAAAGAAAGCAAAAAAGTGGGAAACAAAACAACTAGCAAAATTTAATTTAGAAAAAGAAAAACAAGCACACTTTTTTTTGATCATTTGGAAAAGGCACAATATTTTGCTTGATTACTTTCCCTCATTTTTCAACCAGTAATATGGATTGTATGAAAAATAAACAAAATAAACTGCATGATGTCATTCCGATATTTGGTGGTGTAGAGGTATAAAAGAACAATTCATGGATTTTGCAATCACATACATCTGAGTTTGATTCCTATAACCTCTTATGGACATCAATTTAGTCATCATCATGAGTTAATGTAGAAATAAAAGCATCTGATAAAAGATCATAAGTCAGGTACATATTTTAATACAACATTCCCAAGAGGCAGTTTTAATCAACAAATGTTTTTCTTCTCTCTCCCTTAGGAGCATGAGATATAAATGCAAAGCCTGACATCAGTACAAGTCTGTAAATCAGTGACTTTGTCTCTGGCGGATATTTTGTGCATATCCAGTGAATCCGTACGAACATTAACACAGCAGCTTTCACTGGAAGAAGCTGGAGTGCTGCACAGAATTTTCTCCTTAATAGCAAACAGTAATCATTTGATTACCTTTTCCTAGAAAAAAAAATGAGGGAGGTAATCAGATAGACTAGAACTGACATAAGCCTTAGAGTCAAACATACAATTAAATCCTTGCTTTGCCCTTTATGGACTCGAGTGAGTTTGGAATACTTTTTAATGTTTGAGCCTGTTTCCTTACTTATAAAATGAAGATAAAAGAAGCTACTTGCAGATATTTTGTGAAGATCAAATGAGACACTATATATGAAATTTCTGGCACACAGTAAATATGTAGCCATTGTCTCCCTCCTGGCCTTCTGGGTCTTCTTCTCCCCTTTAGGAATCATTGTGAAAATGAAACTAGATTTTCATAATAATTCAAGTACCTCTTTTGTTAGTTTTCTTCTAAGGAAGTTACATTTTAAAATTAAATAAAGAAACAGAAACTATTTGCAAAGTATATATCTCATAAGGGACTAGCATCCAGAATATATGAAGAACTGTTACAACTCAAAAATAAAAAGAGAAAGAACCTAATTAAAAAATATGTAAAGGGCTTGAGTAGTCATTTCTACCAAAGAGGAATATAAATGCCCCATAAACACAAGAGACAATGCTCCACAACATTACATTAAGGGGATGCAACTTAAAATCACAATAAAATACCACTTTACAAACTCTAAGAGGAACATGATCAAACTGATAGGCAAGAGTGGAGAAACTAGAAACCTCATACATTATGGTAGGGATGTAAAATATGCAGCTGCTTTGGAAAATAGTTTGACAGTTCTTCAAAAATCTATACATAGAGTTAAGAGATGACCCACTCTTAGTATATATCCAAGAGAAATGGTAGTGTATGTTCACATAAAAACTTATACATGAATGTTCATAGCAGAAGTATTCATAATAACCAAAAAAAAAAAAATGAAGGTGGCCCAAATGTCCACCAACATATGAGGAGACCAACAAAATATGGTGTATCTATACATTGGAATATTATTTGTAATAGAAAAAGAAATGAAGTTGCTTTAATATTTAAGTCAGTGGCTATTTATTTATCTTACAGGGTTTTTGTTTTGTTTTGCCTTCTTGTTTTTAATTTAAATTTTAGTTAGTTAACACACAGGGCAATATTGGTTTTAGGAGCAGAATTCAGTGATTCATCACTTACACTCAACACTCAGTGCTTATCACAAGTGTCTTCCTTAATGACTACCACCCATCTAGCCCATCTCTCATCTGCCTCCCTCCATCAAAGCTCATTTTGTTCTCTATAGTTAAAAGTCTCTTGTAGTTTGTTTCCCTCTCTTCTCCCGCCCCTTCCCTATGTTTGTCTGTTTTGTTTCTTAAATTCCACATATGAGTGAAATCGTATGGTATTCGTCTTTCTCTGATTGACTTATTTTGCTTAGCATAGTATATTTTAGCTCCATCCACACTGTTTCAAATGGCAAGATTTCATTCTTTTTGGTGGCTGAGTAATATTCCATTTTATATGTACACACACATATGTGTATATATATGTATATGTATATATGTATATATATGTATATATATATACATATATATACCACACCTTCTTTATCCGTTCATCTGTTGATGGGTATTTGGGGTCTCTCTATAGTTTGGCTATTGTTGATAGTGTGGCTATAAACACTGGGGTGCATGTACCCCTGTGAATCTGTACTTTTGTATCCTTTGGCTAAATACCTAATTGTGCAATTACTGGATAGAAACGAAGTATTAATACATATTATATTATGGATGAACTTTGAGAACCTCATGTTAAGTGAAAGAATCAAATAATAAAAGTCCACATATTGGATACTGCCACCTGATAAAATGCCTAAAATTGTCAAATTCATAGACACAGAAACTGGATGAGTGGTTGCCAGTGGGAGGAAGGATAAAGGAATAAGAAGTGACTGCTAAAAAGTATGAGGTTTTTTTTCTTTTTTTTTGACTTTAATTTTTAGACCAGTGTAAGATTCACAACAAAATTAAACAAAAGGTATAGAAATTACCCATATGCCCTTTGACCTACATACTCACAATCTCCCCTCATTATCAAAATTCCACAAAAAAGCAGTGTATTTGTTACAAAGAGTCTACATTAACACAATATCATCATCCAAAGTCCATAATTTACATGAGGGTTCACTTTCAGTATTATACATTATAATATGACCTGTATCCATCAATATAGTGTCATACAGAGTAGTCTCACTGTTCGGACAGTTCACTGTGCTCTGCCTCTTCATCCCTCTCCACCCTAACCCCTGGCGACCACTGATCCACTATCTTTCTACTGTCTCCAAAGCTTTGTCTTTTCCATACCTAATTTTATTGCACTTTGTTGTGTTTCAGAGATATTGCTTTTTTTTTTTTTTTTTTTTTTTTTTTTTTTTTTTTTTTTTTTTTTTTTTTTTTTTTTTTTTTTTTTTTTTTTTTTTACAAATTGAAGTTTTGTAGCACCCTTGTGTTGAGCAAGCCTTGGTGCCGTTTTTCCAATGGTGTTTGCTCACCTAGTGTCTCTATGTTACATTTTGCCAATTCTCACCATACCTCAAACTTTGTCATTCTTTTTTTGTTTTTATTTTATTTTATTTTATTTTATTTTATTTTATTTTATTTTATTTTAGGGAAATAGAGAGAGCATGAGTGTGGGAGAGAGGTAGAAGGAGGGAGGAAAGGGGAGAGAGAGAGAGAGAGAGAGAGAGAGAGAGAGAGAGAGAGAGAGAGAGAATCCAGAACAGTTTCCACACTTAGTGTGGAGCCTAACGCAGGGCTTGATTGCACAACCCTAGGATCATGACCCCAGCTGAAATCGAGAGTTGGATGCTTGGGACCCCTGACTGGCTCAGTCAGTTAAGCATCCAACTTCGGCTCAGGTCATGATCTCATGGTTGGTGGGTTCGAGCCCCACATCAGGCTCTATGCTGAATGCTTGCTCGGAGCTTGAAGCTTGCTTCAGATTCTGTGTTTCTT
>PISW01014341.1:0-21553 GCA_004023785.1 Mungos mungo | reverse complement strand
GGGCTTGCATCAGCGGGAGCGGGGGCGGACTGCGGGAGTCAGAGGGTGCCGGACAGCAGAAGTCCTCCCAGACTCTGGGAAGGAGCAGAAGATGAGAGCTGGGGGTGTAGGAGAGAGCCGAGGGTCACGGAGGGAACCCGAGTCAGGCGGCCACCCTGCCTCAACCCAGGTGTTATCTCATGAAAGTACAACTGACACGTGGAACAGGCGGCGCCTGACACAGAACACGCAGAAGTGAACGTCAGGTCACATGGTACAGGCTGACTCCTGGAAAGTCTGGGGGAGGTGGCACTGAGTCAGGAAGGCCTCCAGGAGGAGCTGGGACAGGGCTATGACACATGCAGAGCAATGTGTGGAGGCAGGATGAAATCTGAGAAACCTTTTTTTTTAATGTTTGTTTAGAGAGAGTGAGTGAACGGGGAAGGTGCAGAGAGAGAGAGAGAGAGAGAGAGAGAGAGAGAGAATCCCAACTGGCTCCACGCTGTCAGCACAGAGCCCAATATGGGGCTCAAACCCACAAACTGTGAGATCATGACCTGAGCTGAAACCAGAGTTGGACAGTTAACCAACACAGCCACCCAGGTGCCCCGGAAGTCTGAGAAACCTTAAGTCTGGGTCTGATTTTGAAGAACCCTCTCTTAGGACTCTGGGCGGACAACTGTTCATGGCCCGTTTCAGAAGGCAGCGAAGAAAGGTGGGGCTCCTGCTTAAAGAAATAGAGGTAGTCTTCCCTTTGTTTCCTGGTAAGTGGAGTCAGAAACCCTGAGCTCCCTCAACAACGCCTGCCGCTCCCCTGGGACGCCATTCAAGCACATGGCATCTAACGTGACTCTCACAGTTTGGCAGCTCTGCGTGGAAAGGAACTAGGAAGCGTCGTTGGGAAGAAGGGGTTAAAAGGATCTGCGAGAAGAGGGGTGCGTGGATGAGTATCGCATCAACACCTGGAGTGGAACTGTCTGGAAAGCCTCATCACTCTGACTGGCCCCACTGATGTCATCTCTAGGGCCTTTGCTGTGATCGCTGGCATGCTGGAAGAAGACATTAACAGCTCCATGACCAACAGCATGGTGGCCAGCAGAGCCCCAGTCACCCTGAGGCTGGTGGGGCCAGTCCCCCAGTGTGGCTTTCTCGCTGGCAAAGGCAGGTCTAAGAAAAAGAGATCCTGGGGGCCCCAGGTCTAGGTGGCGGGGGAGATGCTGCCCAAATCCACAGAGCGCGCTGTGACCATTTCTGGCATACTGCAGTCTGTCACCGAGCATGTCAAGCAGATGTCCCTGGTGATGCTGGAGACGCTCTCCCAGTCTCTCCAAGCCTGAGTCATCACCACTCTGTACCAACCCATGCCAGCCAGCTCGCCAGTCATCCGTGCAGGCAGCTAAGCTCGGTGCAGTGATGCTGCAGGCTACCCCCATGCCGCCGATGGCCTGGAGGGACCACCTCTAGATGCTACTCACTTCAAGGACAACGTACCATTTCTCCACTTGATCTGGCAAAGCTGAACCAGGTGGCAAGACAAAAGTCTCACTTTGCCATGATGCATGGCAGGACCTGACCACCTGAAATTCGCTCCAGCTCTCCAGAGGTGAAAGGCTGTTGGCCAAGTTTGGATGCATCGATTCAAGCCACCCGTGAACTGACCATTCCAAATAACTTAATTGGCTCCATAATCGGGTGCCAAGGAGCCAACATTAATGAGATCTGCCAGATGCCCGGGGCCCAGATCAAAATCCCAATCTAGTGGGAGGCTCTGACTGACGGTGGGCAGACTGCTGTCACTGGTTCTGCTACTCAGCCCGGCCCAGTAGCTCATCGATGCTGTGCATGCGGTGCAGCCAGAACAGTGTAGGTTCACTTGTAACCCTTTCTGCCATTTTCCAATGATCCAATTGTGTAACTTCTGGTCAGTGATCCTAGGTTTTAAATAATTTCTAAGTCTTTGGTTTCTACACAATTTTATCATCCGCTAAGAGTTTGTTTATTTATTTTTTAACATTTATTCATTTTTGAGGGAGAGAGTGAGGGAGGGATACAGAGCAAGGGAGACCAAGTCGAAAGCAGGCTCCAGGTATCAACACGGAGCCCGACATGGGGCCTGAACCCACGAACCTCTAGTTCATGACCTAAGCTGAGGTTGGATGGCCGAATGAGCTACCCGGGTGCCCCTATCATCTGCTAAGAATTTATAAATCACATTCTCTGTTCAACTGTTAATGCTGGCATCCAGATTTATATTTAAGCTTTTCCCTGTTTTTAGTCTTATTTTGGGTTTTTGGCTCATGAATTTCATTTGTTTGTTGATAAAAAATGTTAAGAGTGGGAAGTCAGAAATTACCAATGAAAACTGAAATGAGATATAGCCTCTTAGAGAGGGCTATAGATGTCTGTATCTTACAGAAATTCTTACAGACATTACAAAGACGCATGAGGGGTACCTGGGTGGCTCAGTCGGTTGAACGTCCAGCTTCGGCTCAGGTCATGATCTCATAGTTCGTGGGTTCGAGCCCCGCATCGGGCTCTGTGCTGACAGCTAGCTCAGAGCCTGGAGCCTCCCTCAGATTCTGTGTGTGTCTCTCTCTCTGACCCTCCCCTGCTTGCACTGTCTCTCTCTGTCTCTCAAAAATAAATTAAAAAACATTAAAAAAAATAAATAAATAAAAAGAGTTCTCAGTAGATGCCAATACCAAGATGAAGATGACAGAGATGTTGGGATTACCTGACTAAGAGTTTAAAGCAGGCATGATAATATACATCCTGAGCAAATAAATAGAAGATATAAAAGCAAGCAAATGAAAAAGTTAAAACTGAAAAACACAATAAATGAAATTACAAACACGATGGCAAAGTGTGGAGATGTGAGAACCCTGCCAAATGGCTGACTTAATAAACCGCATATGCACAGACATAAACTACCGGCAAACAGAATTCTCCATTATGTAAGAAGGGTTATATGGCATGATCCAGTGGGGATTATCCCAAAAAACGTAAGACTGGTTCAATATTCAAAAGTCAATCAGTGTAATCCAACACATGAGTAGTCTAAAGAAGAAAAAAAATCTCATGATCCTATCAACTGATACAGCAAAACCTTTGACAAAACTGAACACCAACTCATGCTAAAAACAGGGAAAGAAAAAAAAACCAGGCCATGGTTTCCTGGCCGTGATAAGGAGACCTATGCAACCCCGACTGACAGTGCCCTTCACCGTGCAGACTGCACGCTTCTCCTCTAAGGTAGGACCTTCGCAAGGGAGGCCCATAGACGCTAGCCAGAGCAAGAAAGCTAAAAGAGGAAAAGGCAATACAGACAAACAGATCGGAAAGGAAGAAAGAAAATGCTAAGTCTCATACCTTATACTCAGAAAAAAAAATTAACTCAAAACAAATCATGGACTTCTGTGTAAAATGTTAAGACTAAACTATCAAGAAACAAGAATCTTCAGGATCTAGGGCTCAGTGAAGAGCGCTCAGGAAGAGCATGACCCGTGAAAGAAAAAGTGACAGATGGGCACTCCATCAAAACAAACACTTCTGCTCTGTGAAAGCCTCCGTTAGGAGCATGAAAAGACACCTTACAGAGCGGAAGAAGATACTGACAAGCCCGATATGCAGCAAAATACAAGAATCTATAACACAGTAAAAACTCAAAACTCCACACGAAAACACAAGACCAACTAGAAAATCACTGGGAGACAGGAACAGACACTTCACGGAAGAGGCAACGTTATCAGCCAGGAGAGAAATGCAAATTAAAGCTACAAGGGGAGTAAAATAAAAACAGCAGTGACGTCCCCAACTGCTGGTGAGGATGCCAAGAAACTGATCACTCACATACTACTGATGAGAACGAAAGACTGTACAGCCACTTTAGTTCTTCTCAAAACACTAAAAGACTCCCACGGAGGCTGACAAGAGCAGGTGATTTTTATGACTCAGTGCTCTGCACGGTGCCAGCTTCTAGGTCAGAGCCTGGTCAGACCCAAACCCAGCCCTAAGGGTGTTGCCACTTAGAAGCTCACCAGCCTGCCATCTTGCAAAGCACTTCTAACCCTTACCTGTTGCCTGTGGCTAGGGTGATGAAGTTGGTGAGTGAATTGGAATTAACATTACACTGACTAACAACAATTAATTGGTTTTGAGGCTGGGACAGGCCCGGGAGGGACTCTCATGTTCCCTTTGTTTTCCAGATGCTTTAGCTTTTATAGCTTTTCATAACAACCTTTACTTTTGAGGTTCTTGCCTTTCTGGACTTTTAAATGTTGCTTTCTGTCCTCGACAAGGGTCAGTGAATACTGTCTTTTCTTCTTGGTGTCTTTGGTAACAGCATCAGGGAAAACTTTCAACTTGGCATTCTTATCTTCTCCAGAAACACATTATTACATAGCTTAGAAATTATAATGCCAAATATGGGTGTTAATTAGCCTCCTGACACAGTCTACATCACCGGTGATAAATGAACAACTGATAAATGTTACTGTCCTCGGCCTTTACTTTCTCTGCAGTAAGCCCTTCCTCCCGAGAAATCCAGGCAAAGCATCACTGCTAACAGAGGGCAGCTTGTGCTTTTCTTTCATTCAAATATTCAGTTTCTCATATTCTCTTTTAATTTTTTTAAGGTTTATTTATTTTTTGAAAGAAGGGCAGACAGCAAGAATAGTGGAGGGGCAGAGGGAGAGAGGGAGACACAGAGTTCAAAGCAGGCTCCAGGCCCTGAGCTGTCAGCATAGAGCCCGACGCAGGGCTCGAACTCGAATGAATCACGAGATCATGACCTGGGCCGAAGTCGGATGCTTAACCAAATGAGCCACCCAGGTGGCCCTCAGTTTCTCATATTCTTAAGTGCCAACACAGAACCATGGGAAATGACAAAATATAAAATCAACTCCTGAACATTAGGAAATGTATTATTATAGTGAAAAATAAAAGCTAAGGGGTGGAATAATTATATTTGGAATTGGTAATTTTCCCAAAGTGGTACAATGTCAATTCAAACTAGAGAGAATCTGGCCAAGGCTGAGCAGAGGTTTAATGGATAAAGTCGCCCGAAGGCTGATTCCCTAAACATTAAGACAGAGGACCGAAAAGGTTTTCTTTTATGCCTGTTTTATTCTTTCCCGTCAGTTCTTATGAGGGCAACTGAAGGAGAGCCCCCTTCACGCAGGGAAATCTGAAACGGCAGCTGACAGTTAGTTACTAAAACTCATCCCACACACAGTGCTTCTGAATATCTTGTTTTATTTAGCTTTCACAAGGCAGCGAGGTAATTATGGTTAGCGAGCGTCAATGGATAGGGAGAGCAAGGCTCCGGGGTTAAGTAATTTGCCCAGGACTCACTGTATGCATTAACACTGGAATGTACACTGGCAGACGTCAGTGTCCAAAGCCCGAAGTCTTTGGGTTCCATACTTTCAGTCCCCACAATGCAAATGTTAGGAAAACCATGACTTACGAAAAGCAGCCAATCCCAGCATTGGAACCAACAAGGCATAATTCCATCTGCTTCCATCACCGCCATCAGCCCTGGAATTAGGCCGGATATTCCAATTTGGAGGGTCATTTAAATTATTCATGAAGATACACCTTGAAGTAAATAATAAAACCATTAACCACATGAAAGGAATAAAATACATCTGGGACAATAGTATCATCTTGGCTCAATTCTACCTATGAGCTACATAGCACTGAGCCTTATGGGATTAAAAGAAGAAAAAAAACAAGGCCTCAGACTATAGCAACTCACCATGATATAGTGAGAGACAAATCTCAAATAAGTGAAATAGAAAGAGTAAGATCTCTAATATAAACAAGCTTTAAAGTTCGGTTGTATACAAAGACACATAAACAGGAAGGTGTGAAAACACTGACTACTTCGGGAAATGGTACATGACAGTGAGAGGTCCAGTCAGCAGTGTGCTGGGGAGACGGGGGCAGCCCTAAGAAGGCTCTCACGCCTCCCGATGAACACCCCACTTACAGATGCTTCTGCTTAGAGCTCGGGCTGTATCTCAGTAACCAGGCTGGGTCTAATGTTAATATTAAATGTACCAATTTACTAAGTATCTACACTAGATTGGGCATTTTCACAAAATAGAGCAATGGGAGTTTCAGCTTATTTCTATGTGACAGCCACAAATAATACACACCGATTACAAAAAAAATAATCAAGGCATATGTAAGAAAAAAGGAATCCAATTAAATTTCGAAAAATCTTAATGGGGTTTTGAATAAATGCTTAAAATCTAAAAATTCCAATTGGCAATAAAGAAATGCCAAAAAAAAAAAAAGGTAAAGGGGAGCCTACTCCTTTACCGCCAGACTCTAATGGGGAGTCCTCAAGTGGCCGCTAGACGGCCCACCAATTGGGCTAAGGGTAGTAAGAATTATGAAGGCGTATTGCACTTATACGCCCAAGGATCCTGACAAATGAGGAAACAAATTGGCTGTCATTCTTACTTTTGTAAACCAGACAGCGCCGGATATTAGAAACCCTAAAAGAGACCCTTACCAAATGAACCATGGAGACTGGCGGAAATTGGGTAAACTCTCCTTCCCTATGCCCTTTACAGGGTAAGAAATTCCCCTTACACCAAGGAGGGCTATGCCAGGCTTTAGGGGTACAATGGTAACTCAGCTGACCCAGGATTGGGTCAGTTACAAGACAGAGGGGGGAATGTAAGGACGCAGGTTTGAGACGATAGAAGGGCACACACTGCCCAAGGCAAGAGGGACCACCCTTGTAATACCCTTCACATTCCTAAGGGCAGGCCTAGAAATAGAAGCTAAGGCTAGTTACACCCTAAGTGAGGGTCCTGGGTCTACTCTGATTGGTTAACACTCTAAATGTTGTAATTGGATAAACCTGCTTTCAGTAATATTGTGTAATAACAATTGGATCACTGTAAAAAAAAAAAAAGAAATGCCAAAAAAAATGTTAAGGAGTTTGTGGTAACTATAAAACAAAAAATTAGTTATCCGAAAGTACTAAACTGCAAAACTCTCAAAGTACAGGTTGGAATGACAGTGTTCATTTCCTTCAAGCCAATAAAGTCCACTTGGGGGAAATAGGGCCCGAGGAAACATAAAATCCTAATAGAAACAACCGAATCCTAAATGAAGATAAAGTGTTATAGGCAATTATATTCTTTACGGCCTTATTTAGTACTAGCAAAGATTTGGAAACAACTTAAATGTCAATAAAATGGAAATGAATCATTGTAAACCCAAAATTACAACGCATAAAACTGTGCGCGAAAAAGATCTTAATAATACAAAACAAAAAGCCGGATAACGACTAAACGATTAAAACTACTTCCCATGCCACTTCGTTCCACAGAAGATTTCACGTAACTTATATAAACACACGAAAATTAAAAACACTTCGTAAACCTGAGGCGAAATCAGGCGACTTAGTGAAGACACTTAAACCCCGGGAGGGGCCGTCTACACCGCTGGAGCCCCGACAGAGTCAACCAGGCGCCTGACCCCGCCCGGGAACACTTATCCCTGGAACCCCGAACTCCGCCGGGCGCCCTGACTTACTCCGACCCCAGCCCCACCCCCGCCCTCGCGACCTACTCCCCGGAACCCCTGATCCGCTACCTACCCCTGCCCATCTCCCTGAAACCCCTGATCCCCAACCTACCCCTGGACCCCCTGACCTACCCTCAGGCCCCCGACCTACCCCCGGAGCCCCCGGCCTACCCCTGGAACCCCCGACCTCACCCAGCTTCTCCCAAATGCAGCCCAGGCCCTGACCACCCATCGAACACTGCCCGGCCCTCCGACCTACCCCCGGGCGGGGAGCACCGGGCCCCAGGTTCCTTTTGCTCCACTGTCCGATCCTGTGCGCAGGCGCGAAACCCACTCCCGCCCCGGGGTCGCGTCGTGTTGCGCAGGCGCAGCGTCCCCTCGTCCCGGCCAGGGCTCGTGTAGGTGCGCAGGCGCAGTCTGGCGCGGGGGTTGGTGGGACAGCACCGTATGAGGCAGACATGTCGGGGGTCCGGGTGGTGTCGCGGCTGCTGGGCGCCCGGCGCCAGGCACTGACTAGGGCGGTGAGTCGGCGCCATGTGGCGGGCAAGGGGCGGGGGTCGAGGTGGGGCCGGACAGTTCCCATGGGGCGGAGCGGTGGCCGAGTACCCCGGTCCCGGGCCGGGGTCGCAAGGGTCTGGGGGCGGATGCGGGAGGAGGTCGCCTGAGGGGTGGGGCCTACCCTGAGGCCAGTGGGACTCCTTCGTAAGCCAACCGAGCCGTGTCCCGGTGAAGGTCATGACCCCGGTTGCGGTCCCCAGGGACCCTTCGCTGCGTACTAAGGTCGCCCCCGCCCCAGGCTTCGGCGCGTGGGGAGTCGTGTTTGCCCGAGGTCACACTGACAGGTGGCGGCCCGTGGGTGCCCCGGGCCTCGGAATGCGAAAGCGCTCTTAGACCTCGGGCGGAGGCGGGCCCGCAACGTCAGGCGCTCGCTGGCCGGGCGCTGTGCCGACCGCCCTGGGGACGGTCCGTCGAGTGCCAGCAGCCCCAGAGCCCCGGCCGGGCTCGGCCCTCCCGTCCCAGGCAGGGTGGGGGGGGGGGTGGCCTGTCTGACTTCGGCGCTGGCGCTTGCCTCGCAATGGTTTGCAAAACCGCGCCTCCTTGGGGAGAGCGAAGACCTATGTTTCCACACCGGGGTCTGGCAAGTTTAGGACCTTGATACTGGGTTTTGCGTGGTGGCCTGCGCACACTGGAGAGCCAGACGGAGAATTTCAGCACCCTGACCGCAAAACCACGTCTGGGCGAGGACGCCGGAAAGTCTGATTTCCCGTGCGTGGTCTGTGAGGCGGGTGAAAGGTGCCTCTCTTGCCTGGACTCCGGTCGGTCGTGGATGAGCGTCCGGGTTCTGCCAGATGTACTCCTTACGTTACGTCTTCGGAATCCATCTTTTCTGGCTTTATTTAAGCGCACTAAACTTAGAGGGTTTCGTTATTTGGGTTCTTTTATATGATCCGCCTGCACACCTACTTAGTAATGTAATTACAGGGTGAAATTCCTATTGGGAACGAAGGCATTCAACAGTATTGACTGGAGTTATGGCTGTAATTATACCTGCAATTTTCTTCTTTTTGAAATACAGATATTAAAAATTATGTTAAACGTGAGAAGGTTTAGTCAGCCGTCCTGCCAACACCGAGAACGTTTTAAATGCTTTCACGTGCTGCTGTGGGTGATGCTTACTGAGCACAGGTCCCCGCTCTGCACACCCCACCCACCTTGGGCACTAAGACAGTGGTTGCGGGGAGTCCACAAGCTGGATGGTTAGCGGCGTATCTACGGCGAACATGAGCAGGCTGAGTGCTTCCTACTTGTCAGGCGAAGTGACTGATAACTGGTGGTGCTTGGAGAAGAGCTAAATCTGTGTCCTCAGTCACCCCAGACGGGTGCTCAGCGGTCCTCAAGCAGACTGAGACCCCTGCAGCCTGTGGAACTCCCTTCACCATCCCATAGCCTCCCCTCGCCTGCCCTTTGTTGATGGCATTGGTGTCCTTTATGTAAACTGGACTAGAATTCTAGCTTCGATCTTTTAGCTGAAGTGAGAATAAGATTCTGAGCACCACAGGTCAGAGTGTGTAAACCTCTACTTTTGTATTGGCTTGATTGGAAGTTATCTTGGTTGAATTAACTATTAGCTGCCAGCACTTTATCCACGTCTTTTTATCATGATGAAGATAGCTTTTCCTGTGGACATTAATTCTCCCCTAAGCAGTATATCAAGTGGAATTTGATTGGCAAAATCAAAAGCATCAGATTAGCAGAACAAAAAATAATGTACGATCACCAACTGAGAAATGTGCACGCAGAGTAGATGAGGGTAATTTGAATAAAATCCACAGAGAATTATTCTTGATCTTATTTTGTTCATTTCTGTGGCGGTTCCAAGGCAGTTTATATATACAGCTGCTTTTCAAGTTGCAAAACCATCAAACCTTTTTTACCTTGGTTTCATTTTTAGTTACCCTAATGCGTTGACATAATTTGCAGACTGTTCTAGTTTATTGACAGGAAAAGTAAAACCAAGGGCCTTGAATCATTGCTAGTTAACTGCTTCTGATGAGATTTTTCAAATTCTTTAACATGGATATCCAAAGTACTGTTCTAGAGTAAGTCAGTTTCTTTTCTTTGAATGTACTGTTTTGAATGGGTTTTTTTTTTTTTAATGTTTATTTATTTTTGAGACAGAGAGACCGAGTGTGAACAAGGGAGGGGCAGAGAGAGGGGGAGACACAGAATCTGAAACAGGCTCCAGGTTCTGATCTGTCAGCACAGAACCCGATGCAGGGCTCGAACTCCGGAACCATGAGATCATGACCTGAGCCAAAGTCAGACACTTAACTGACTGAGCCACCCAGGCGTCCCTGTATATGTTTTAATGATGTATCTAGAATTATATTGTTTGGGCTATTGTAGTAACCTTTTTTGTTTTGTTTCTTGGGGTAATTGCAGTGGAGTGGCATTCATTTCTGCATTCTGAGAGATGTTTTTCCTGGTTCACTGAGAAAATGGTGGCTTGGTTTTGATATGCAACCTGGATATGCATCTTATCTTGGAGTCCCAGAGACTCTTCCTAAGGCTTCTTACATAGGGGGAATGTACAGAATCTGGTGTTAGCCAGGCAGAGTGGAGTTGAGACCCTGGATAGACTCCGTTTCTCTGTGGGGGTCATGAGGGTTCTGTGAGGTAGCGTGTGACACCCTTGTGTGGTGCTCATTCTAGCCAGGACCTATTATCACAGTCTATGCTTGGTAATCTTGTGAATTGTATTCTAAGCATCCCTATTTCAAAAACCTTTAAAATTCTAATGAAAATAGTTACACATAGTTTTATGTATACATACATATATATATATATATATATATATATATATATATATATATATATATAAAAGTCCAGGAATACAGAGGCTTTATAAATGAAAAGGATCGAGACCCCCTCCTAATCTCAGACCTGTTCCCCAGTGGAATCACTTCTAAATTGTTTCTGTTGTTGACCCCTGGTATTTACCTCCATTTCTCTAGCTAATGTGCAGGCTTATTTTTATCTATTTTGGACTTTGCCTTGTGCTGCTCACTGAGGACTTGGTTCCTTTAAACCATCTTACTTCCTGCAGCCTCAGTCCTTCCCATATGTTTGAGAGCTTTACCGGCTCCTTTTCCACTTGTACAGATCGTACTTACAAATCGGTTTCTTGTCCGTAATTCGCAGGTGAATGTTCCTGGATGAGGACTCCCACTTTGCTAGATTTAGGGTTTCAGTATCTCTGCCCCTCTCTTCAGTTTTCTCCCTTTTACCTTTCAAGTCATTCACCTGTGCTTTCATGTCATTAAAAGGTCTAAGTGTTTCTTTTAATTCTACCTCCAAGGCAGATTTCCTCACACTTCTTTATGTTTCCCTGTTGGAAAACGTTTGATAGTTTTACTTCAAAAAAATGTTAGATAAAAAGAGTTTTATTTAAAGATAAATTGGGTAACATTGGGCTCTCCAGATTCTAAAATTGCTCCTCAAATCCGATTTAGATAAAAAATTAGTATTCTATTTTCCACAGGGAGAGGGTATGATAATATGCTAAAGATTTCATTATAACAGTGGCCACTGTTTGAGCTGGCCATGTATGTGTCTATCTTTATTTAGTGTGAACATCCTAGAAAGAAGAAATAAATACTTAGAGAATCACTGTTACTATTTTATTTTTTTATAGTTCAACTTAAGCAGGTAAGTTTAATGATCAGAACAAAAGTGGGATCAATTAGGAAAAACTATATAAGAGATGCTTTATAAAATGATATATCCTTTTCATGTTGATTATTTTTATAGGATTTAATGTGATTATTCTTCACTTTTCTGAATTAAAATTGTTCAGGTGGCCATAAAGTCTGGAAACAGACATATATACATAATAAATAGTTTACTCATATTCCAACAAATGTTTAATGAATGTGTTGTTCCACGTTAACAGTTCATAGTTTAACGAGCTGTGCAGAACTGCACTGGACAGTGTGCACCAAAGCATTCTTCCCATCAGTCCTCATACATCTGCCTACAGTGCGTTGCCTGTGGGCGCTTGTGTGTCTCGGTTTCACTGAATACATTTGTGCCCTTAGCACACCCAAGACGTAAATGAGGAAGAAGTGTATGTTGTCTGTGTTTCTGGACTGTGTGGGCCTGTATTTTTTTTAAGTTTCACCTACATAAGTCTTAAAAACATTTTTGACCATTCCTATTATGCCAAGAAAAAAATGAATACTAAAGATAATGGAAAAACAAAAATTGATTAGTTTGCCTTTACATTCCACACCACAACATTTTACATTCAGAACAGATTTTTAAATCTATAAATAAAAGACTCTAAGTGGATATTTCACAAGTTTGGTTTTAAAATAGGTTAGAATTCACAGTAAGTTTTACACCCAACGATTTCAATAAATCAGGCACTCCAGAACACAATGTGGAGGTGTAACAATTATGTATAACTTCTTAACAGACAAGGAGATAAAGATCTTTTTTTTCAAACATGGAAAGAACTTAATCTTTCTACCATACTAACCCCTAAAAGCTATTCTCCTTTATAGGCTACAATATTATTGTCAATTTCATATACTTTTATTTTAAAGAGACCTCCAGAGGAAGAAATCTCTGGAGGTTTTCCCAGATGTATACAGCTACTTTTTCTGTCATACGCTTACAACATCAGCAGACGACAGCACGTTCAGAGGCAGAGTCCTATGATCCAGGGGCTCCATAATTGCCTCCTCCATATATTCTTTGAGGTCGGTCACTTTCATAACTGATCCTGTAGCAGGATCAGTCTCTACATGTACAGTCACCACAACTTTATAATTGTGCACGTGGCCATTTGGATTGTTGCAATTCCCAAACAATGTCAAGTTTTCTTCATTACTCAGAGGTCTGCTGTGGAGCCAGTGGGCTGCTCTGAGGGAGATGAGGTGGGACAGTTGTGTGGTGCTCATGGCTTGCCTTCCTGCTTGGTTGGTGGCAGGGCCGGACAGGCCCTCTGTTTCTATTTTGATTTCAGCTTGGTATTGTAAAATGTACTGTTCTATTTGGAACTATTACCTTTATCTTGTAGTTTATAAAAATTTCAAGAACATTTGTATTCTTTTGCTGACTTAGTTCTTTGTTAAGATGTGATTTTTACTATTTAAAATTTATACTAAAGTAGAAAAATTCTCTTTAAGGTTTTTAATTCATTTTCTGGGAAAAAAAAGTTGGCTTATGTAAACAACAACAACAACAACAAAAACCAACGAATGTACTTAGGGGCGCTTGGGTGGCTTAGTTAGTTGACCATCTGACTTCGCCCAGGTCATGATCTTGCAGTCCATGAGTTCAAGCCCCACGTCAGGCTCTGTGCTGACAGCTAGCTCAGAGCCTAGAGCCTGCTTCAGATTCTGTATCTCCCTCTCTCTCTGCCCCTCCCCCAATTGTGCTTTCTCAAAAATAAACATTAAAATATATATATGTATATTATATATACTTAAAGTTGAAATGGGAGAATTCACGAATATTGCATTTATCAGTTCAGGTCTACTTAGAAATTTAAGAAACTTTTTTGTAATTGGAGCTGTTAGCAAAAAGTCAACTCTTTATGGCAGCCATCATTTGGTGTCAGTGCTAAAGAAAGTCTAAAAAAAGGTTTTTTAAGTTTATTTATCTTGAGAGAAAAAGAGAGTGGTCGGGGGGGCAGAGAGAGAGGGAGAGAGGGAGAATCCTAAGCAGGCTCTGCACTGTCAGCACAGAGCCTGATGCAGGCCTAGAACTCATGAACCATGAGATCATGACCTGAGCTGAAACCAAGAGTCAGGTGCTCAACTGACTGAGTCACTCACGTGCCCCTAAGTGCTACAGAAAGTCTAGAGCTTGGAGCCACTGCTCCACTTGCTCCATCTGCAAGTGGCCACGCCCTCCAGCCCTGGCCTGAGTCCATTAATCTTCCAAGGAGGTCCTTCTCTTCAAAACTGTTCAGACTTCATTTTGTATTTGCCAAATGCTCCTCCCTGAATTCCCCTCTTGTTTGTCCTATAGAATAATTTTTTTTAACCCCACAGAATAAATGACATCTCTTTCAAACTGCAGAATACTTGAAGACCTCTCTCATATCCCCTTTTGTCGTTGTTAAACATACTTAATTTTTAAAACTGTTCATGAGATTGCTAAGACTTCATTTTATCAGCAGCCCTCTAAAACACAGTCAGTAGATCAGAAAGACCTGCTTCATAAGTTCATTCTTATGTAAAGAATAGGGCCTCTCAGTGTGGGCTGTGATTTCATTAATACCAGTTTTCTTGAGTAAATGTTTATAGGGCAGGATGTTTAAGCCAAAACTTGGAGAGTGTAGAGGTTAGCCAGGGAATGGCCAGGGCCAAGTGTTCAAACAGAGGGAATAGCACCCTAGGTATGACAGGCAAGAGGGGGTGTGGCTGCTGCCCAGCACAGGTGTGGTGAGTGGTGAAGCAGGACTGTGGGCATCTCTAGACCCGGAGTCCCTGCATTCACAGTGAAGGGACGGTCCTCTGGGGCCCAGGTGTCACAGCAAGCAGTAGAGCCTCTTGTAGAAAATGGATCTCCCAATACACTGTCCAAGGCCTTTTCCAGTGAATCACAAAACCTTGCCAACATGTGGTGCTATTACGTGAAGAGGGCTATGATGGATCCAATAAAAGTGCTTCATCGTAAACTACCACTTTCGCAAAATAGATGGGAGGGGCGCCTGGATGGCTCAGTCGGTTAAGCGTCCGGCTTCGGCTCAGGTCATGATCTCATAGTTCGTGGGTTCGAGCCCCGCATCGGGCTCTGTGCTGACAGCTAGCTCAGAGCCTGGAGCCTGCTTCAGATTTTGTGTCTCCCTCTCTCTCTGGCCCTCCCCTGCTTGCACTGTCTCTGTCTGTCTCTCAAAAATAAATGAAAAAAAAAATTAAAAAAAGCAAAATAGATGGGTTTCCCATTGTCCACTAAAAACCATAAATTGAAAAATTAATGTGAAATTGTGTCTTTTTCATTTCCTGTCTGAGTCTGTGAGTGTCCCGTTTGGAGATTTCATCTAGAAGGGCTTTTCTGGGAGTGCAGACTCCTTGCCACTTGGGCCTGCCCTGGGTCCTCGTCCGTCCCTACCCTTCAGGGTTACGTAGAGGATGCCAGGTGAGCTATCTAGGTGAAGGAGGAACAGCCAGATACATAAAAAGGTTAATGACTTAATTCTGATGATACACCTTGTTCTCTTAAGACACTTAGTGCTCTCCATCTCTGTCTCAGCAGTGGCCAGCGACATGGCAGACGGGCACCTGTGGTTTTCACTTCACCGTTGATGGGAATAAGAGGTCTTCAGCTAAAGTTTCAGACTCAGTAAGTTTACAACTTTTTGTTCCCCTATAAATGATATCCTTGCCTTAGAGGAGTAATGATCTTTACGAGTTTTCAGTATATTGGAGTAATACACAGGTCACATGTCTTATTTAAAGGAAAACATTCTCGTTCCAATAGTGCTCAAATTATTTTAGTAGTACAGATGTAAGCATAATTAATAACACTTTTTGCTTATGGTTTATAGGTATCTGTAAGCCAGATTAAAATTTAAATCAAAGCAGCAAAATAATAAAATACCAATGACAGCTGAACGTTATTTACTGTGACAGATGATGTAGGACCATGAAGCCACTTGCGTGTAGGGTCTTTGTGTTTACTGGGCTTGTTCTGTTCTCTGTGATGACACTAAAATTTGTTTAAATGTTCTTTTTTTTTTTAACTTTTTAAAAAATGTTTTTATTTATTTTTGAGAGAGAGAGAGAGAGAGAGCGTGAGCAAGGGAGGGCCAGAGAGAGAGGGAGACACAGAATCTGAAGAAAGGCTCCAGGCTCTAAGCTAGCTGTCAGCACAGAGCCTGACGTGGAGCTTGAACCCATGAACCATGAGATCATGACCTGAGCCGAAGCCAGACGCTTAACCAACTGAGCCACCCAGGCACCCAACAAGTTCTTTTCTCACAAGCTCACAATAGTTAATACTGGTTGGCACCTTCTCATTCTAACACAAACACGGTCCTTAAACAGGGTTGTGGCCCTCAGTTATGAGGCAGTTGCCCACATGAACTGGAATGTGCTTACCTAAATAAAACAATATATTGGGGCGCCTGGATGGCTCAGTCGGTTAAGTGTCAAACTTCAGCTAAGATCATGACCTCGCGGTTTGTGAGTTTGAGTCCCATGTTAGGCTCTGTGCTGACAACTCAGAGCCCAGAGCCTGCTTCTGATTCTGTGTCTCCCTCTCTCTCTGCCCCTCCCCTGCTTGCACTCTGTCTCTCTCCTTCAAAATATAAACATTAAAAAAAGTTAACATTTTCTTGAGAAACTTGCTGACCACAGGTGGAGAATCGTGGTCTACACTGCATTATGAGCTTAGATTCACATAGGCGCATATATATGAATATATGGCTGTCAACATAAAAAGATGAATAAAAGGGATAATGGAACAGGAAAGCCATATTTAGAACTAATATTTTGGTTTGTGTCATTGCTTTCCTTTGCTTCCATGGTTCCCTGCTTTGAGGCTGTACCTCTTGTTTTTAGCATTTCTCTTCACGGTGGATGTCAAAGGTGCTAGGATGTGTGCTCCCTCTTCGTCGGGCCGGGTCTCGGTCCGGTCAGTGTGGGGTGTGCCACCCACATGCTCTGCGGGTCCTGGTACAGGTGGAGGCCCCTCTGCACTGTTGCTCTTTTGTCGCTTCTTCCGTTCTCTCTGAGCTCTTGCACTGCGCCCCCAGTCCAGTGTGTGGCATGGGTGAAAGTGGTTGACGGGCCAATTGTTCCTTTCCAGATTTCCACGCAGTACCCAGTAGTGGACCACGAATTTGATGCGGTGGTAGTAGGCGCTGGCGGGGCAGGCTTGCGAGCTGCATTTGGCCTCTCCGAGGCCGGGTTTAACACAGCCTGCGTCACAAAGCTCTTTCCGACCAGATCACACACCGTCGCAGCCCAGGTAAGAGAAAGGGGCGCCCTTAGAGGTTCTGATGCCTGCGCAGCAGCGCCCAGTCTTCTGCCATGGGCCTCACCGCACTCCGTCCGCGCTCCTGTCTCTTTCTGTCCCTCGTGCCCACTTACTCGCCTTGGGGGCATGTGTCCCACACTGCCTCCACCCTCACTGCCAGAGTCACTCTGTGCCGCTCCAGTCACACTCAGATCTTCTCTGAGCACCTACCTCCCCCCATCATGGTTGGTCTTCACTGTACTTTCCCAGTCTGAAATGAGCCTGTCTCTGGACTTCATTCGGTTGGCCCTGAATCTCATCTTTACTGCTGCATCCAGGATGTAGCCTCAGTGCCTTAATGAGCCTTAACGAGGTGTGGGCCTCATTAAGTGTGATGATGATGAGCTTTGATGATGGCATGAATGTGCAGGACAGAAGAACATTGGCCTTTAGATGCTCAAAATTTAGGGAAGAAGATAAAAGTAAGATGAAAAAGTACACAGTGATTTTTGTAATTTTGTTTTCTTTCTTGGCACACTATAGGCAGTATGCAGGTTGTATATGGGTAGTATTCCAGAATCATATTGGACTGTCTTTTCCAGTTTTTGCAACATATTTCCTCATGGAGATAGCAGAGTATGGGGTGATTTTCTAGGAACTGGTAAAAGCTACCCTAATTACTGTATTGTAATTACTGCGTTATTGTAGCCTGTATTCAACGTCCAGCGACATTCTTCAGGGACTTAGCCTCCCAGATACTTTGTTCAGAAACTATGTTTTGTAAACTGAAAAATAAATTAATACCTTTGAAAATTTCCTTGTTTCTAAAAGGAAAAATGGATGTAGACATAATTATAAGAAATAATAGGATATTCATATAGTACAATATTAATAAAAAGTAAGAAATGGGTAGCTTAACTTGAATGCTGGTTCTGGAGAAAATAAGATTTAATTAGGGGAAGGATAAGATAGGTGGGGCCTGGTAGAGTCTAAAGTGTACTTTTAGAGGGGTGCGTGGCTGGCTCAATTGGTAGGCTGCAACTCTTGATCTCAGAATCATGAATTAGAGCCCTGGGTTGGGCACAGAGATTACTTTTTATTTTTAAGTAGGCTCAGTGTCCAGCATGAAGCCCAGCATAGGGCTTGAACTCTCAACCCTGAGATCAGGATCTGAGCTGAGATCAAGTCTGACACTCAACTGACTGGGCTACCCAGGTGCCCCGAGATTACTTTAAAAAAAAAAACAGAATTTTACTTCTTGGTACTCCTGGAAGACTAGCTGTCTGTGGCCCTGATTCTTACTAATGGTAGCAATAAAATAATAGCATGTACACATGCACTGGGCCAAGTATTTTGTGTTATTTTAAACTAGGTTTCTCTCTTCTGCTACTACTCTGGTACTTAACAGTTTTTATTAGGATTATGTTTGGCTTTATAAGCATAGGGGTTGGAGAAGGAGGAGGAAATAACTTGGTACCTTTTGCTGCATGTCCTGTTACAGGGTTCCTGGCTTTGTGCTAGTGACTCTTTCCCTGGTAACTAAAACATAATAGGAAATTAAGGCACAGCAGCACCAAGTAGGAAAAGAATTCCTGCGTGGGTCTGAGTGACTCGAAAGCTGTGATTGAAGAACATTTGCAAAAAAGAGGGAAGTTAGAAAATGTGCCTTTTCTTGTCCAAAAGAGATGAGTAATCAGTTTTAAGTTGGGGAGGAAAAGTGTAAGTGTTATTTGTCCCTGTACTGCTATTTTTTGCGACTCTAAGAGACAGACACAGTGAGGAATGTGACTCTGAGTTTAGAGTTTATTCCTTGATAGTCTTTCTTGTCTTTAACACATGTCCATAAATGCCGGTGGGAACATTTTGTCATAAAATTATCCCAGATAGATTTGTTTAGTATGTTTTATGTGCTGGGTTTGGAGGGGTGAGCACTGCATGTATAACTTCACTTACCCCTCCAGGCAGCTCTCAAGTTTAGCTTCATGTCCCTTCATGGGTGAGGACACTGAGGCTGAGAGAGGTGAGGGGTGGCATCTGTCATGACTCCCTGCTCAGGACGGTCCTGTGACTGGACGGTGGTCAGGTCCCTTACAGGCCATTTTGTCGAAATTAGTTGGCTTTCTCTGAACCCAGTTTTGGGCAGGGGGTGAGGGGGGTTGGGCCTGGAAGGTGCAGGGCTCCCCTGTGTAGCTTGTGAGTCTGCTCTGTGTTTACAGGGAGGGATCAATGCTGCTCTGGGGAACATGGAGGAGGACAACTGGAGGTGGCACTTCTACGACACTGTGAAGGGCTCCGACTGGCTGGGGGACCAGGATGCCATCCACTACATGACCGAGCAGGCCCCTGCTTCTGTGGTAGAGGTAGTGTCTTCACATGGTCCGTTTCTGGTAGAAGAGACAGGTGGAGGCAGATGTGTCGGCCCAGGAATGGTAACAAGTTGACGGCAACCAGGGAAATCTTGCCTGTCATTAACCATTCAGTTCATTTAGTAACAAAGTTTTTCTCGTTCTCTGAAGTGTTGAAATTTTATAGAACATACTGGTTTGGGGTTTACAGGGTTATGTTGAAATTGTTTAGTGTAAATTAGCGATGAATATCCTGATTCCTTCAAGGCACTAGGTGTTTGTTTTTATATTTCACAGCTAGAGAATTATGGCATGCCATTTAGCAGAACTGAAGATGGGAGGATCTACCAGCGTGCTTTCGGTGGACAGAGCCTCAAGTTTGGGAAGGGCGGCCAGGCCCATCGGTGTTGCTGTGTGGCTGACCGCACTGGCCACTCGCTGCTGCACACGTTGTATGGAAGGGTGAGGCCACCCTGGGTGCACGGGGTGACAGGACATGGTCTGGTTAGGCCGGGCATATGGTGAGGAGCTAGAAACAGGAGAGCCTGGGAATGGGTCAGAAGGTCAGCATGTCAGCCCAGGGGTTGCTTAGTAAACAGGAGACTAACTTGGCATGATGTATATAGCGATTGTTAATCTGAAAAGTGTCTATTTTAAAAAATTAAGTTGATCTGCCTCACTGAAAATATAAGAACAGAACAAGCATTTTATCACTCAGCACCTCTCAGTTCCTGAACTGATTGATTTAATACTTAAGTGTCCAAACTGGACGAAGGTTTGGGGGACAGTAGTTACTGGACGATCAGGGCCTACTTTGGCATAGGCAGATAATCAACATTCTAAATAACTCTGGTTCATAATAATCAGTATTCTGAATTCTTGCTCTCAAATGGGGACAGATTATGGATTTGCAAATTTTAGAACACTGGTGGCGGCTTCGGCTGAGTGCACTGACACATGTGTGACAGGGTTTGCCCACCCAGCAGTACCGTGTGTCATGTTGGGGAGCTGGCAGTGTTGTGAGAACCCTCCACGTTCACCGAGCAGCTGCAGCATCTTCTCTGGCAGGCAGGACGTGTGTGCGTCCTTACGGTCCGATCAGACAGCCCAGAGCAGGGTACCTTCCATGCTGCTCTACAACAGTCTGTATTGCACTAGGGCTGATGTGAGTTAAAGTCTGTGGCTTCTTTTGCAACCCAGGGTTTGCTCTGTTTGTTACACGTCACATCGGGCCTTTAACTTGTTCGTATGAGCAGTATTGCTGAAATGTTAGTTTAACACCCTAAATGCAATTGAAACTATGAGATCCTTTATTTTTTCTTTCGTGTTTTTTAGTCTCTGCGATATGATACCAGCTATTTTGTAGAGTATTTTGCCTTGGATCTCCTGATGGAAAATGGGGAATGCCGTGGTGTCATTGCACTATGCATAGAAGACGGGTCCATCCATCGCATAAGAGCAAAGAACACTGTTGTAGCTACTGGGTAGGAGTCTAACTTGTATTTAGTTTCTCTGTAGGAAAGTTGGGTCTTGGGGTTTCTTTAAAAAAAAAAAAATGGAGGTACTAGGGAATTCATAGTCATGGGCAGTGACCTGACTCAGGGGCGTGATAAGCTTTGCCAGTCTCAGTTTCATGTTTCTAACGGGGACAATCACAGCACCTGCCTCAGGTAGGTGAGGGAGTATCTGTCTTCACCTTGTACCTGCGAGGACCCTTGAGGAAACAGGTCTGGAGAGTCACGTGACATGTCCTGGCCTAACCTGTCTTTTGCTTTACTGGATACTGTGTTTATACTGGTTTCTGGGGTAGATAAGTGCTGTTTGTTCACGTGACGAAAATACCTAAATTACATTTCTTGCATTGTCAGTCTGTTATTTTAACCCTTTACAAGAGTGAGTCCACAAATGGTAAAAATTTCAGCATCAAAGTAGCATGTGCTTGTCAGGGAAGTCACGCAGGCAGCAGGAAGCGCTCAGCCTCTGCCGCTCAGGCTCCTGCCCCAGTTGCCCAGGCGGCGTGTCCAGACGGGGCCTGTCATGGTGCTGCTGGACTGCTCTGTCTACTGGTCATGGTGGGGGGCACTTGTGGGGAGAAGCACGTGGTGTTATATGGAAACTAATTTGACAATAAACTATTATAAAAAACAAAAAACAAAAAACAAAAAACAACCAAAGATTTAAAAAAAAAAAAAAAAAAAAAAAAAAAA
>PISW01014340.1:0-21561 GCA_004023785.1 Mungos mungo | reverse complement strand
TGGTTTTGATTCTCTCTGACCCTTTCCTGGAGGATCTGCGGGGCTGTCAGCCTCACCTGACTGGGAGCTCTGAAGGAGAGGTCTCCGTGTGGCAGTCTGAATCCTCCTCACCCCCGGATAATTGTTGGTGGTGACCAAACTCTGTCACCACACGAGACAGGAGAATGTAGGCTAGCAGGAGTCTCCCGGCCAGGCTTCGAACTCCAGAAGCAAAGACCCAGTCCCAACAGCCCGAGGTGGCACAGGCAGAGGGACTGCACACAGGAGATATTTATAGTTTCCTCTTCTTTGGATGAAGCATATTTTCCTCCTGCTCCTCCAACCTACAGCACATGATTTCCCTGAGGAGCACTGGTGTGAACACAAAGGAAAGTTCTCCTGGAGATTCTGTGTTCCCAATAGACCAGATTATAACCCAGAAAATCCAGGGTTGATGAATCCTTTTTTGTGAACACTGCTCTCCCTGAGGACAGCCCTCCAAGCACCTTATCTCAACTCTGATTTCAACACTTTTCCCTAATGTAGGATTAGCAATCTGTCTGGATTAGACTCCTTGGATCTCCCAAATACCATGTGTTGACTGAGTTCTGGCCTCTGTGTTACCAGAGTCACCTTGGAACATATTAGACCCTGTGCCTCGTATAGTGGAGACAGAGCTCTGCTGTCTACAGAACGTGCCCGTCTTCCTTTCCAACCAGGAGGAGAACTAAGTTCTTTGATACAAACCCTGAGCACTACATGCCTCAGCACCATGACACATTTGCCCAACATTTCGGAATTTCATGCTACGTCACCAGTTCAGAGCTGCTGTTTAGCCCCTCTTTGTGAAGCTCTTGTTAGTTAGATGGCATATATTTAGATATTTCTTGCAGTATTATATAAGCTTGGAATAGAAAATACACAGATTCTTTCCTGTAGTGTCCAGAAGGAATCAAGCCTTGCAAACTTATTTATTTTAGCCCAGTCAGCCACTTTGACTTTTGATCCACAGATTATAAAAGCATAATGTGTTTTATTTTGTATATTTTATTATATTACATTATATTATTTTATTTTATTTTTGAGATAGACAGGGCACAAGTGAGCAAGGGAAAGAGAGAGAATCCCATGAGAGAGAGAGAGAGAGAGAGAGAAGTGGAGAGGGAGAGAGAGAACTGGGACGCCCTTGATGTGGGACTCAAGATCATGAACCCTGAGATCATGACTGAGCCAAAATCAAATGCTCCATTGACTGAGCCATCCATGCGTCCAGCATAACTGTTTTAAAATACGAATGTTGGGGTGCCTGGGTGGCTCAGTCAGTTAAGTGTCCAACTTCAGCTTAGGTCATGATCTCACGGTTTGTGGGTTCGAGCCCCACGTCGGGCTCTGTGCTGACAGCTAGCTCAGAGCCTGGAGCCTGCTTTGGATTCCATGTTCCTTCTCTCTCTGCCCCTCCTCTGCTTACACTCTGTCTTACTCTGTCTTTCAAAAATAAATAAATGTAAAAATTTTTTTAAATAAATAAAAAAAATACGAATGTAGACATTTTACATTTGCATTAGGCTTGAATACAAATATTCTTCCAATTAAATTTTGTTAAGACCCTGAGATTAAGCTTCTTAGCTCATTCATTTAACTTCCCCTGGGTAGCAGCAGTTTGTGTTGTAATCCCATCTCTAAGTAAAAGAAGAAATTTAAAATCAATTTGGAGATATTCGTCCTCTTTAGCTGGTAGGGAATTTCCTAGTGCATAGCTGCAAATGTGCTTCAGATTTTGGCCTATTTTAGGCATTACAAGGGGAAAAGTAATTCATCGTTTTAATATATTTCTATCATTTACTTTAAATTTTTTTGTATACACACACACATTCTTTTAATTGCACGTGAATTCAAACGTTTATTATTTTAAAAGCTACCCCCTGCAACTTTCTCTCAAGTTTCCTTGCAACATACAATAAGAGATTATAAATGAGTTTATGTTTAAAATGAATAAAGAGGGGGCTCCTGGATGGCTCAGTCAGTTAAACATCTGACTCTTGATTTCGGCTCACATTGTGATCTCACTCAACGCCCCCCCCCCTCCCCAAGTCAGGCTGTGCTGACAGCAATGAGCCTGCTTGGGACTCTCTGTCTCTCCCTCTCTTTCTGCCTCTCCCCACACCCCTCTCTCTCTCAGAAATAAATAAATAAATAAACATAAAAAGTTAAAATGAATAAACAGACACACAAAAAAGCAGAATCAGATCTATAAATACAGAGCACAAACTCATGGTTGTCAGAGGGGAGGTGGGGGATGGGCACAATGGGTGAAGGGCAGTGGACGGGACAGGCTTCCCATTATGGAATGAATGGGTCACGGCCAGAAAAGACACAGCATATAGAATATAGTCAATGACACTGTGGGGGGGTGTGACCACAGTCGGCAGCTACGCTTGTGGTGAGCACTGTGTAATGAATAGAGAAGCCTAATCCTATATTGTGCACCTGAAACTAGTGTAACATTGTTGCCAGCTATACTCAGATAAGAATTTTTTTAGAAAGTGAGTTTGTGTTTGTGTACATGTGCATATGTGTGTTTATTTGAAATTACAATGTGTACAAGTAAACACAGGCAATATATATACATACAACGCTATGTCTGAACATTTTCTTTGGATTCAACAAAACCACCTGTAATTTAAATTTAAAAAATAGTAAAATAAAACATAACTTTACTTCATCATAGTAAAGGGTGTCTAGATTCTAAGGTCATATTATCAAGTCAGTCTATTTATTAAAGTTTACCGTTCCGTGAAGACTTCTCTTGAAGACACGTATTTGATGAATTCTTAAGTGAGGTAGTGAGTGAGGCACACATTGTGGATAGCAAGGTGAGAGACACCAGGGCTCAAATGAGGAGAATAAAACCCAGTGAACAGTCATAAGACACACTGATATGTTAAGTGTCCACTGTAAGAAAGGTAGTTAAAATACTTAAGTACAAAAAAGGTCAGACTTAAAAGTAAAAAATAATATTCTCAGATTTGGCTCTACTTTAAAATCATATAAATTGGTCAAAAAGTGTAGTTGTTTCCATAGGTGAAATGTCACTCATGAGAATTCTTTTTGATTCTTTAAGTTTTTATTTAAATTTGAGTTAGTGAACATATACTGTAATAGTATCAGGAGTAGAACTTAGTGATTCATCACTTATCTACAGGACCCAGCGCTCATCACAGTGAGTGCCCTCCTTGACGCCATCTAGCCCATCTCCCACTCCCCTCCAACATCCTACGACATACAGATGGCTACCTCATGACAATTCTTACCAAAAAAAAAAAAAAAGGGAAAAGAAAAAGAAATGGAGGAAAGAAAAATTATTTGCAATGATAGGGTCATTTGAGAAAGATTATTATAATTTTTTATTTTATATATATAGAGAGAACAGGGGCCAGAGAGAGGGACAGAGAATTGGAGAGAGAGACATTCCCAAGGAGGCTCCAAGTTCAGCATGGATCCCAAGGTGGGGTTCAATCCCCAGCCCCTTGGGTCATGACCTGAGCTGAACTCAAGAGTCAGATGCTTACTGACTGACTCACCCAGGTACCCCTTGAGAAAGATTATTCTTTTTTTTAAGCTTATTATTTATTTTGAGAGAAAGAGTGAAAATGGATGAGGAAAATAGAGAGAAATGGAGAGAATTCCAAGTAGGCTCCATTCTGAGACCACAAAGCATGTGGGGGGCTCCATCCCTAGAACCATAAGGTCATGACCTGAGCCAAAATCAAGAGTTGGATGCTTATAAGACTGAGCCCTGTGCCACCCAGGTGCCCTAAGAAATTCATTTTAATATGTTGTGTATAGATATGGTCCCCATTAAGGTATTCTTTCTGCCACATTTGATATAGTCTTTTTTTTTTTTTGGTCAATCAGCCTCTTTTGTGAGAAATCATATATTTTATACCTTGAGAAACTCTTCAAATATTCAAGAATATAAATTGTGTGCTGACCAGGTTTCAGGCACTTTTTAGGCAATGAGTATAGGGTGCTGAAGAACAAGTCTTGCCAACCAAGGGGAAATGGTATAAAATCAGATAAGAGAATTCTGTAACTTTTCAGATGATGATGGGTATCATGAGGAAAACGAAAACAGGGATAAAGCAGAGAGCAAGTATCGCATTCTATTTTGTGGGTATTCAGGTAAACTCTACACACAAGGTGACATTGGAACACAGAACTCATGTAAGACAGAGAGGCAGATACAGAATTACGGGGGAAGTGTGTGCCCAGCAGAGGGAATGGCCAGTGCAAAGGCCCTTAGTAAGGTACATGTTTCAAACGTTTATATCAAAAAGTAAAGCCAGTGCTACAAAGAGAATGAGCCTGAGGGAGACTGATGGCAGATGCTGTCACACTTGTGAGAAGGGAAGTGGCCTCTCTGCTACAACTGTGACCTCAAGGCACAGGGACATCCTTGTCCACACTACCTCCCCCTCTGTATTCATCATGCTACCATGACATCCCATGAGTTGACACAGATCCCCTTCTTGGTGCTTCTCTTGCCTGAGTTTTGGCCCCTGTATTGAGTTACCTTGGGATTTAGGAGTCCTGGCCTCTGTTATGAAGACTGAGCACCAACTACAAGTCACAGGACACTGTGGCCCCCTGGCTTGTGTATTTCTCTGACTTTACAGACCCCACGATCCCAGTTTTCTTGGAATGGATAAAATCCTAGTAGGCCAGATCAGTGATCTTTCCCTGCAAAGTGTAGGAGTGGTTCCCAGAAATACCAATTCTTAAATGTCCCATGGAAAAATTAATTTGAGGCTCCACATTGGAATGGCAATGTTCTGATGTGATTTACACCAACATAAAAAAGTCTCTTCAATCAACAGGAAGGCAGAAACTGAGAGAGAGGGTGTAATGAAATGGATAAGGTAGAGCAATTGTCTAATAAACTCATGTCCTGAGAGTCTGTGTGGTAGAATAATCTGGCACTGCTTTAATATCAATGTAATGGTAAAGAATATGAAGGGCCAGGAATAAAGTGAGCATTCATTCTCCAAAATTGACACAGCCATTGAGTAAATACATTAATTACCTAATCAAGCAACCAAATAAATGCAGGCATATCTTGCTCTGGACTAAGTTGAATTGACTCTCAGGTGAAGACAGATTAATGATCTTGGCTTTCATTCTCTTTGACCCTCTCATCCATGGTACACTGGGGTATTGAACTCACCTGGCTGGGGTATCTGATGGGAAGGGGTACTTGCAGACATTTAAATGTTTCTCAGGATGGCAGATTATAGGGACAAAAGCTCTGTCCTCAGCTGAGATAACAGAAAGGATTGAAGTGCCGGAGTCCAGCTTCAGCAGGTCCAGGGCTCCCTGAAGGATAGAAGGTGTGGACGAAAGAGAGTGAGACACCCTCGGCTTCTTTCTGCTCACCAGGCAGGCTACTCTCCCTGACCTGAGAGTCAGCTTTATTTATTGAAAAAATGTATGGGGTACAAAACAGAAGTGGTAGTTGTCTGATAACAAATTCTTTGGTATGTTAAAATTTCCCAGAATATAAATAGATGGAACTCATGCATAACCTTTATCAATAGGTGACTAGATGTTTATCATATAGGATAGGAAGGGGTCTTTAGCATTCAAATACAAGGTGATGTTTTTAGCATAGCAAAGGCAAGAGTTAGTTTTTTCGTGAGCAGGGGTCAATAGCCTGTTTTCCAAGGGGAAGAAAAACAGTATTTTTCAGGAAATGTAACTTTTGCTCCTATAATCACAAAAGAAGAAACTCCTATAACAAGTTTTTTCACAAGGTACAATTCACATATTTTTAGCATAAGAAGACAAGTCATTCCTGATATCAGTCAGGTGCCTTGGGGGTCAGTGCTCAAGCAGAATTTGAGTGGGGGTTGAGTGGGTGAAGACACTGGTCACCATCTGATATTGGGAGGCCTTGCAAACCCACCTTGCCTCACAAGGAGATTTTTCCTCTACTTATGAGTTCAGAGAGACACAGATTCCCGCAGTGAAGCATGGGCCCCCAGCCAGAATTAGGACCTGGAAGAACAGAGAAAACCCATGTACCTTCCCATCCAAGGTCGCACAGGCTGACCCACAGGAGACCAGGAGGTATTTACAGCTCCCTGTATCTGCTCATTAAGTACATTTCCCCTCTTGTTACTCCAGCCTCCAAGCTCATATCCCAAGTGGAAAACTGCTCTGCATGAGAGTATTTTTTCCAAATGAATCTTGGTTCCCAAAAGACTAATTCAGAGATGAAGTGAATCCAGTTCTTTCTTCCTTCCTTCCTTCCTTCCTTCCTTCCTTACTCCTTTTTCTGAACTTGCATGTGTAGATCTTACAGCATCTTATCTCGCCTCAGATACACTTTTCTCCAAGTCTAAGACCAAGGAGCACACCTGAATTAGGTCTCTTTATCTTCAAAGCATTGCCTGTCCTCAGGAGTCAGCCCTACAATTTCCAGGGTCTTTATATAGATATATAGATATAGATACAGATATATATAGATATAGATACATTTTTTTTTGAGAAAGAGATAAAGCATGACTGGAGGAGAGTGCGGGGGAGAGACGGAGCAAGAGAATCTTTAAAAAAAATATTTATTATTTATTTGGGAGGGGTGCAAAAAGAGGGAGAGAATCCCAAGGAGACTTCGGGATGTCAGTGCAGAGCTAGACATGGGCTTCAGTCTCACAAACCATGAGATCATGACCTGAGCTGAAATCAAGTCAGATGCTTAAACAATTGAGCCACCAGCACCCTGAGAGGGAAAGAATCCCAAGCAGGCTCCAAACGCAGTGCAGAACACACCTTGGACTCGATCACATACCCTGGGATCATGATCTAAGCCAAAATCAAGAGTCTGAAGCTCAACCGTTTGAGCCACCCAAGAGATCCAATATCTATTCTTCTTTTTAATAAGGCAGATAACTGACTTCTCTGATAATAAACCTTAGGAACTACACACATTGGCTTCAAGACACTTTCGCCATCACTTACTTTATCACGAGTTAAAAGCTGCCATTTGGTTCTTTGTTATAAATAGTTGTTAGATAGAACAGATGTATTTAGATTCTTTTACATACTGTGAAGTGAACTAAACATCTCATTGGGATTGTTTGATTTAATTTTTATAAACATCTTATCTCCAAGGAAGTACACTTATGAACCCTATTTTACATTGTAGAAATGGTACTTGGCAGTGTCTAGTCATCATTCCAAATTTAATATCCAAGTATGTGGTGTCCCTTGAGTTTGGTTCTGTCAGGATGCTTCTAGTTCTCAAACTCTGGGGCAGTGGCTCTCAGGCAGAAATGAACTTTCCATTGAGGATGTCTGGCAAAGTCTGAAGGAGGTGCTGCTAAACACCTGCACCTGAAAGGAAAGTATCCCTAAAATGCTGTTATCCTGCCACAAATGTCTACCATAAAAGGTGAGAAGCCCATCTAGACCAGCATTTCTCCAACTTCATTATGCCTGTGCATTCACACAGATCCCATTACAAATGCAAAATCTTATCACAGGTCCTGGGTGGCCCAGAGATGCTGCATTTCTAGCAAGCTCCTCAGTGATGCTGATGAGAGGTCATAGTCTGTGGACCACTCTTTGATTAGCGAGGCTGTGATCTTATGTTAGAGTTAGGTTTAGGTAGTTTTAAGTCTTCTGCACCAAATATTGTCCTTGCATGTCTGTCATTTTGAAGACATAGTGTATTTGTTCATTCTTCAGGCTGTGTCAGTTGTGTTCATTGCTTTTGTAAGTGACCAAAAAAATACACTTATGACAAAAGATATTGTAGTGGACAGAATAAGGCCCTCCCAAATATGTCCATATCCCAATCTCTAGTATCTGCAATGTGTTATTTTTTTATAGCAAAGAAGGATTAAGGTAGCAGATTGAACAAGGGCTGCTAATCAGCTGCCATTGAGAGAAAAAGATTAACCAAGGTTGTCCAGGTGGGACTAAGTCCTTCAAATGTGAAGGAAGGAGACAAAAGAGTTGGTGTCAGAGAGACTTTGAAAACACTACCCTGCTGGCTCTGAAGGTGGAGGAAAAACCATGAACCAAGAACTGGAGGTGACCAGCAACAGAGACTGGAAATGGAAAGGAGACAGATTCTCCCCTGACCCTCCAGAGGAACTCAACCCTGCAGACATCTTGTTACAAGCCTGATGAGACTTCTTCCAATCTATGACTGCAGACTTGTAAGAGCCTATATGTGTTCATTTTAAGCTTCTAGAGTGGAGATATTTTACAAGAGGAGTAAGAATCTCATAAGGACGTAGTCAACCAAATTATCTGAGGGAACTGAGTTTAAGACTCTCAATTTATTCATCAGCTTCTCTTGGAAATGGGCTATTGACATGTAAAAAAATCACATTGACAAAAATAAAATTAAATAGATTTTGAATATTTTGTCATATTACCTGATATGGTGATTTCCTCGGGGCATCAGTGTGAGTGTGGTCTGAGCATGAATCCTTTGAAGCAGTGACACAAGAAAGGAACTCATGATCAAAATTACAATAACACATGATAAATTAGAATTTTGTGTCTATTTCCACTTCCTATTATATATGTTCATTCTACTGTTTATTCTTTTCAAGGCTATCCTCTCCAACTATCTCTCAAGTCTCCTTTCAACTTAAAAGACGAAATCATAAATCATCTGTGTGTGTATATGTGTGGCAAGTGTGATTATTTGAAAGAAAAATGTATACAAACACACACACAAGACACAATCACTACACTTGAATGTTTTCTTTGAGTAAAAATGCATTTAATATTTTTCCTTACCAGATTCATAGGAATTAACATTTAGCATCCAGACTTCCTACCGAAATAAGGAAAGAGAGCCTCAGGGAGTTTGAATTTTTAACAATTACCTAACAAAGCAATTAAAGCTTACATAAAGCCTTACATTACAAATGGAAAGTTGTACTATATCCTTTTCATTATTTTTCTGTAAAAAATTTTTAATGCTTAATGATTTTTGAGAAGAGGGAAAGACAGAGCATGAGCAGAGGAGGGTTGAGAGAGAGGGAGACACAGAAACCAAATAGGCTCCAGGCTCTAGCTGTCAGCACAGTCCCCGATGGGGGGCTCGAACCCCTGAAGCTCAGCTGGAGTCAGATGCTTAACACACTTAGCCACCCCGGTGCCCCATGTGCTCTTCATTCTTGTGTACCTCCTTTAGTTTGCCAAGTTGTGCACTTTCAATATGCAGTGTATTGTGTGTAATCGTACTTTAGTGATTTACTCAAAAAATATCTATGGAGCAGGGCTCAGAGTTGGATTTAGAGCACAGTTAACTGACTCTCCATTACAAGTGTGGGAGGTAGCTCTTCTAACAGGAAAGGAAAGCAAGTGTTATATATATGGATGTAAGAACAGGGAGATGAAATTCAATGAATTCACATAAGTTTATGTAATTTGTCAATAGAAGAATAGCCTAAAAATCGGAATGTAGAAATAAGACCAAGAATTTGGCTGAGACAGGAGCACTACAGCCAGAAGCATCGTGGATGGGCCTTAGAAATACAATGTGGGGATTTGACCTGACCACAGACCCATGAGGAGTCCAACAGAGGTCAGAAAATTCCCCAATATAATGCCATTTGATTGTAAAGGTATTATTGATGAGGAGGACAAAAAGCATGAGAAAAGTTGCTAAAAGTCAATCTCCTAACAACTCTAGGAACTCATGGCTACCTTAATGCTCATGTTTTATTAGAGACCAAAAGCAAATTATTTTTGACAAAAGCCAGACCTCCAAGGTCACGTTCAGCCTACAGAAATTCCTTAGACATGTATGTTATCTCTACCCTTCCCTCCCTGCACACACAAGAATATATGATCACTCACTTTTTACAATCCCAGTGCAGCACTCTCTGACCATGAGTCCTGTCGTCATGCTTTTAAAGCACATTTTTTGCATGGTAAAACAACTCAAGAATTATTTTGTGACCATTGTCCTCAGTAATCCCTCATCATTTTAATATCCCATGTGACGAGGAAAGCTTGCTATACAGTGACAGCTGATTGAACAGTCATTCAAGCTACCCACCTGAACCAATATGAACAGGTTCTGCCTTTCACTAGTGGCGGACAATTTGACAATTGAGGAGACTAGCATATATCATATGAGCAGCTAGCATTAGATGTTTTCAAGCAGAAATAGGAAGATAATTCAGTGATAAACATAGAAGACACTAAGCAATCCTGGACCTCAATGAATAAATCCCCTCAGTTGTGAATATACTCTTCAATAAGTAGATGCTTCAATAAATAGATGCAGAGCATAAACTTTGATGTTTAAGAAAAAAGAAATACTTTGTGTGTAACAAAATGAGTGTTTTGAAATTTTGCTTCCTCATATTGATGGTTAGGCTGATACTAAGAACGTATCAGGTTGATCTATTTATTCTAATTTGTCTTTTGAAGTACACTCCATTAGGAGATATGAATTTTCTTTTTTTTTAATATATTTTTTAATGTTTTTTTATTTTTGATACAGAGAGAGACATAGCATAAGAGGGGGAGGGACAGAGAGAGAAGGAGACACAGAACTGGAAGCAGGCTCCAGGCTCTGAGCTAGCTGTCAGCACAGAGCCCGATGTGGGGCTCGAACCCACAAACGTGAGATCTGACCTGAGCCGAAGTCGGAGGCCCAACCGACTGAGCACCCAGGCGCCCCAGAGATATGAATTTTCTAATCAGGTTTTGCTAGTAACTATGGTAGGCTTTCTGGACCCTGAGCTAAATAACAGAATAAATCCAGGAGACTGGTTATAAAGCACAATAGCATATTTAGAGTAAGTGCCTGAAATTAAGCTTTAGATTTCTGGGGTATCCATTTCAAAGACAACCATGTTGAATAAAAATGTTATCAGGCAGCTGACACAATTACAAGAGAAGCACTCAGCTACCCTCATCCAGAAAGTATCTTTTCAGAAAGCTCTGGATAACCTAGATACTGACACATGAGTGAATCAGCTTTTCCCCTTCAGCACATAAATTCTATTCAATAAAATTCTCCAGTAAAATGTGAATCCGCAAACACCTAGCCACTCTGGCCATGGGCCCTAATAAACCCAGATCCTTCAGCGGCACTCTCTCTGCCTCCCTCTCCATCTCTCTCTCCCCTCTCTGAGACCCACATTAGGGACTTTAGGCATCCCATGTGCCCTCCAGCATCCATAAGTAATAAACCTTCTGTTTTTAAAGTTCTCTGATAGGTGTTGGTGAGGTGTGTCTTGTGACCACAATAATAAACCAAAGGCCAGTGCTGTCGCAGCATAGGCTCTGGTGAAGGAAAGGTCTGTGGGAATGTCCAAAAGTACATGGGCGCAAGTGAGTGCCTGGGCTTTCCTGACTAAGCATTGGTGTCAATAGCCTGAGGCTTAAAAGGAACAATGTTAGATTCCAATTCTCAAGAAGAGTAATTAAGGAAGTGATATAAAAAGGCTGACAGAATCAAGGTGGAAACTGTGATTTTATATTCTCCTCAACAATAAAATTATATGAAGGACTTAGTGGTCACATGTAGCTTTATTCCATATAAAGAAAATAACCCCTGATAATGCTCTTGGGTAATCTAGGGGAGCTTACTTGGCATGGTATAAGTCATTTGAAATGAATTTAATCTTAAGAAATCCAACTGGTCCCACACAAGATATAGAAATTTTCAGACATTTGATTGAGATTGGGGGAAACAATGGGGACATGTGAAAATAGACAAAGGGGAAACTGTCTGTAGATCAGACACAGCAGAAGCTTAATAAAGTGAGCTTTTTCTAATGTATAAAGAAGTTCATATCAAAAAGTGGCAATTTCAGCAAATAAATAGAAGGAGCAGATTTTACTTCCACAGTCTAATTAAAGAATCACTAATTCTTGGTTTGAGGCTTTGAGTCTTGCAATCATGGGCAAGTCTTCAACCCTAGTATGACTAGCCCTCACATCAATGAAACCCCAATGATTCTTTTGAGAACCACCTTTAGGTCTTTGTTCCTCAGGCTGTAGATGAAGGGGTTCAGCATGGGCGTGACCACCGTGTACATTGCTGATGCTACTGCACTTGAGTGGGAGCTCTGGGTGGCAGCAGAACTAAGGTACACTCCTAGGCTTGTACAAAAAAATAAGGAGACAACTAAAAGGTGAGATGCACAAGTGGAAAATGCTTTATATTTGCCCTGAACTGATGAGATCCTACATATGGAGGAAACTATCTTAGTGTAAGAGTAAAGGATCCCAGCAAGTGGACCTCCAGCCAGTAGCATAGCTGCAAGATACATCACCAAGTTATTTAGATAGGTGTCAGAACAGGCAAGTTGGATCATCTGATTGAGCTCACAGAAAAAGTGGGGAATTTCCACCTCTGTACAGAAGGACAGCCTCAACACCATCGAGGTTTGTAACATGGAATGCAAGACACTCGTGACCCAGCACATCAGAACCAGCAGTCCACAGAGCCGGGGGTTCATGATGACTGTGTAGTGTAGGGGGTGACAGATGGCCACAAACCTGTCATAGGCCATTACAGCCAGGAGATAGATATCCAACCCTGAAAAGATTATGAAAAAGTTCATCTGTGTGATGCAGTCCTCATAGGTTATAACTTTGCTCTGTGTCTGGATATTCACTAGCATCTTGGGGACGGTGGTGGAGGTGAAGCAGATGTCAACAAAGGACAGGTTGGCAAGGAAGAAGTACATGGGCGTGTAGAGGTGGGAGTCAGAGCCAACAACCAGGATGATAAGTAGGTTCCCCAACACAGTGATCAGGTACATGGAGAGGAAAAGCCCAAAGATGAGGGGCTGCAGCTCTGGTCTCTCTGAAAATCCCAGAAGCAGGAATTCCGATATCTGTGTATAATTTCCTGGATTCATGAGGTTGCACTGATCACCAGGAAAGAGTACAGAAGATGTCATTAATTTTCATATGAATAGTTTATATACAGAGGCAAATGTTATTTTTTATATTGTGCAACCAAGTGGTTAATTTCAGTGTCTTGTCTTTTGTCCCCAAAATTTGTCCGTTTGTGAGATTCCCTCCTGTTTCATTTCAGATTGGGTATTTTGGTCTCATTCTCTGCAAGACCCAACAGGTGTCATGCATTTTACTCTTTTACTAAGGATATCTTTTGTGCATTTGATGAATACATACTAAATGTTAAACATATTCCAGGCATTGTGTAAGGAATGAGCACGAGACACCGAAAATCAAATGTGAGTATAACCCAATGATGGAGAATGAATATACATAAATAAAAATATTAATAAGACATCAGAAAATGTCAAAGAGCTATGAAGGAAACTAAAGTATATATAAATGAGAGTGTGGATATGACTCTTATATTGTAATCCGTATTTGGTCAAGACCAGGTGACATTTGAAGAGAGACCTCAGTAAAAAGAAGGCAGGAGCTGCAAGCATATCTGGGGAAGTATGTGCTGGCTGCGGGATTGGTCTATGCTAAGACCCTGAGGATGATACTACTTTGAGCTATTGGAGTCCAAAACAGGAAGCATGTGTGGGAAAGGGAATGGGCAGGAGAGAGGTCAGAGATGGTGTCAGGCAATTTCAAAGAAATAGGTGGCCGTCATTGCTGGTTTTCCTACAACCTAGAATATATTAGATAAGGTACCACTGCTCTGAAAATGGATGTAGCTCCATAACACACACACACACACACACACACACACACACACCCCAAATCATCACTTTCTGTGCTGTGTTCTTACCATGAGTTCTCACCTCCAGCTCCAATAATTAAGCTCAGAGTGACTATAACCCAATGTGGTCAGTTCAGTTATCATTCCCCCCAAACGATGTAAAAATGGTACCTGAATTCTAATAATCACAGTTCCCATGAACAAATAAAATGGAAAAGTCAGGCTGGCGTGCTCATTTTCTGTCCTGTATTTCAAGAAAAACAAACTCCTGTTACCACCCTGATGCCCAGCACAAATAATAAGGAGCAAAATTAAATTCGGTCAGAAGACACAGTTAGTGAGATGTTAAGGGTGTTGATTGCCTTACAGAGTGAATGCTCCATGAGAAAAGTGTGCTAAGGAAATAAACCAACACTTCAGCACAGGAAATATGCAAAGTACAGCAAAAGTTGAGTAGGTTATAAGGAAGTAGTAGGAAACTTACTTTTTTCATATTTATGTGACCAACTGGATGTCCTGTGATCTTAGAGAAAGTGGGACAAGTCCCTTTCAGTTTTCAGATGTGGCGTCTTTTCTTTGTTTTTCCTGGACTTTGTGATAAGACCTCTATTTTGACAAGAGTACTGAGCACACCCTTGTCTTGTTTCTGGTTTGCATAACACTAAAATCTGTTCAAACTTGTTCTGCTTGCAGTGGAGACCAGAACCAATATCAAGCATTGGACACTTACAAGACTGAGCCACTCAGGCACCCCTAGATATTCATTTAAATGTGTTGTGTATAAATATGGTTCTCTTTAGGGGATACCTTTGTCCACATTGATATGGGGTTTTTTCCCAAAAAGTTTCTTCTGTAAGAAGTGATATGTTTTATAATTTTCCTGAGAAATTATATATTGAGTACTGACCATGTTTCAGGCACTATCTATGCAATGAGCATAGAGTGCTGAAGAACCAAAGCCCCTACAATCATGGAGAAAAAAATATACAAGCAAATAAGAGAATTATATAACTTTTCAGATGGGGAGGGGAGCTATGAAGGAAAAAAGTAGGACTAAAGGAGGAAGTGAATAAGCATTCTATTTTAGTGGGTATTTAGGCATATTCTGCAAACAAGGTGACATTGAAACACAGACTCTATGTAAGACAGAGAGGTAGATGCAGGATTACGTGGGAAGCCTGTAATGGGATAGGGAATGGACAGTACAAACACCCCAAGGAAAGCATTTGTTTTCAAAAATTCAAGTCAAAAAGCAAAGCCAGTGCTTCAAGGGGTGTGAGACTGAGGTAGACTGATGGCAAATGCTGTCACACTTGTGAGGAGGGAAGTGGCCTCTCTGCTACAACTGTGACCTCAAGGCACAGGGATGTCCTTGTCCACACTACCTCTTCCTCTGTATTCATCATGCTACCATGGCATCCCATGAGTTGACACAGATCCCCTTCTTGGTGCCTTCTCTTGACTACGTTCTGGCCCCTCTATTGTGTCCCCTTGGGATTTCAGAGTCCTGACACCAGTTTTCAGGACTGTTCACTCTCTACAAGGCACAGGATACCATGGCCTCCTGGATTGTGTATTTCCCTGTCTTTACAGACTCCACCATCTGGATTATGCTGGAATGGATAAAATCCAGGTAGGCCAGATCAGCGATCTTTCCCCTGCAAAGTATATAAATGGTTCCCAGAAATGTCAACTCTTAAGCTTTCCATGGACAGATACATTTAAAGATCCATATTGGAATGGCAATGTTCTGCTGTGATTTACACCAACATAAAAAATGTCTGGTCAGTAGACAGAGAGGCAGAGAGTGAGAGAGAGGGGGGAATGAAATGCATGAGGCAGAGCAATTATCTAATAAATTCCTGTGCTTCTTGAGAGACTGTGAGGTAAAATAAACTGCCATTGTTTTAATAGTAATTTAATGAATGGAATATGAAAGATTGACGAAAGTGTGAGCATTCACTCTGTGAAATGGACACAGCCACTGAATAAATGTATTACTTAATCAAACAAACAAAGAACAGTGATCAGTTGTCCTGCACTAAGTTGAATTGGGTCTCAGGTGAAGACAAGTTAATGATCTTGGCTTCCGTTCTCTCTGACCCTCTCATCCATGGTGCACAGGGCTGTTGGACTCACCTGGATGGGGTGTCTGACAAGGCCTCCTTGTGAAGTCTGAATGCCCCTTTGGACTGCAGATGATAGGGACTAAAGCTCTGTTCTCAGCCGAGGCAGCAAGAAGGAGGCAAGTATGGGCCCCCAGCTAGAAGTAAGACCTGGAAGAACAGAGAAAACCCAAGCCACTTCCCATCCAAGGTCACACAGGCTGACAGACAGGAGGCCAGAAGGTATTTACAGCTCCCTGTATCTGCTCATTAGGCACCTTTCCCTCTTGTGACTCCAGCCTCTAATCTCATATTCCCCAGTGGAAAACTACTCTGGACAGAAGCATTTTTTCCTAATGAATCTTGGTCCCCAAAAGACTAGGTCAGAGATGAAGTGAATCCAGTTTTTTGTTTCTCTCCCTTTCCCTGAACTTGGCCCCTTCCTGATGAGTAAATCTTCTACACCTTATCTCAGATCAGATGCACTTTTCTCCAAGTCTAAGATGGAGGAAGCCACCTTGATTATTTCTCTTTATCTTCCAAGCATTAACATGGACCCAGCTGTATCATTTCCAGTGCTGTCTGTCTGTTTGTTTTTGAGAGAAGGGGAGAGAAAGCAAATGGGGAAGAGGAGAGGAGGGAGAGAGGGAAAAGAGAATCTTTAATGTTTACTTGTTTATTTTGAAAGAGTCAGAGAAAAAGGAGAGAGAGAATCCCAAACAGGCTCCACACTCAGTGCAGAAGCAATCTGGAGGCTCAATTCCGTGACCATGGGGTCAAGTCCTAAACTTTGATCAAGAGACGGAAGATTAACTAACTGAGCCAATGAGGAGACCTGGTGTCTACTTTTTTCTTAATAGCGCAGAGAAGTGATGTCTTCTGATAATAAACCTTGGGTACTACCGAGATTGGCTTCAAGACACTTTCTGTCATTTGTTTTATAACAAGTTAAAAGCTGTCATTTGGTCTCTTGTTATAAAATGGTGATTAAATACAACAGATGTATTTAGATCTCTTTATGTACTACAATGTGGGCTTACCATCTCATAGGTAGTTTTGATTTAATCTTTATAAACATCTTATCCCTGAGGAAGTATAGTTATAAACTACATTCTACAATGTATAAATGGCTCCAGGTGGAGCCTAGTCATCTGTCCAAATTTAGTATCTAAGCACATGATGTCCCTTGAGTTTGATTCTTTCCGGATGTTTCTTGTTCTCAAACTTGGGTCAAGGGTTTTCAGCCAGAAATGAATTTACCCCTGTGATGTCTGGCAAAGTCTGAAGGGGGTACTGCCAAACACAATTGAAAGGAAAGCACTCCCAAAGTGCTGTTATCTTGCCATAAACGTCAATCATACCGGGTGAGAAGCCCAGCTAGATGAGCATTTCTCCAACTTTAATGTGCCTGTGAATCCACAAAGATCCCACTACAAATGCAAAATCTTATCACACATCCTAGGGGGCCCAGAGACTCTGCATTTCTGCAAACTCCTGGCTGATATGGAAGTGCAGGTCTGGGTCTGTGGACCACTTTTTGATTAGCAAGAAGATGATCCTATGTTAGAGATGAGTGCAGGTAGTTTTAACTCTTCTGCACCAAATATTCCCATTGCATGCATGTAATTTTGAAAGATAGTTAATTCAATAATTTGCTCATTCTTCAGGCAGTGTTAAATCTGTGTTTATTGCTTTTATAAGTGACCAAAATAATACCCTTATACAAAAGCCTTTATAGTAAGTAAAATGAGTCTCTCTCACATATGTCCATATCCTAATCTCCAGTACCTTTAGTATGCTATTTTTTTTATAGCAAAGAAGCATTAATGTAGCAGATTGAACAGGGCTGCTAATCAGCCTGGGAGACGTTGAGGGACATGTCCTCATTTGTGCAGAAGAACTGGTGACCCAGAACCACACGACTGGCAGCCCCTCCAGCTCCTGTGTGAAGCATCTTCTGGCCATGCAGGTGGAAGAGATTTCAGAGCAGAAAGGAGGAATTATATAGATGATGCTAATTCTGTTCATTCGCCATCCCATAGGAATTATGACATTTATTAGGAAAAGGAATTTATTTCATGTAACCATGGAAAGAATCATATGAGCAGATTGCATTAGAAGTTTTCAAGCAGAAACTGGAAGATAATTCAGTGATAAAATATAGAAGACACTAAGCAATCCTTCACCTCAATGACTGAACCCCCTCAGTTGTGAACACCGTTTTCCTTGCTTCAATAACTAGATGCATCACATGAACTATGATTTTTAAAAAATGAGAGAAATATTTTGTGTGTAACAAAACGAGTGCTTTGAAATTTTGCCTCCTCATATTGATGGTAATGCTGATACTAGAACATAACAGGTTGATCTATTTATTCAAATGTATCTTTCTATGTGCACTCCACTGGGAGGTATGGATGTGCACATCCCAGTGGCTGTGGTAGGATTTCTGGACCCCAAGCCAAATAACAGAATGAAACCAAGAGACCATTTACAAAGCATGTTTAGATCAAGTGACTGTAATGAAGTGTTATTTTTTCAGGGATCCATTTCAAAGACAACCATGTTGAATAAACATATGGTCAGATGTGTCACACAATTACCAGATAAGTCCGCAGCTACCCCCAGTTGTGAAATACTTCCTCAGAAAGCCCTTTGTAACCGAGATACTGACATATGAGTGAATCAGCTTTTCCCCTTAAGGACACAAATTCTACTCAATAAAATTCTCTAGTAAAGTGTGAACCCCAAAAAATCTGGCCACCTAGGCCCTGAGTCTTAATAAAGCCTCAGTGGCTCTCTCTCTCTCTTTCTCTTGAACTCTCTCTCCCCTTCTGAGACCCTCCTGAATGACTTTTGAACATCCCATGTGCCTTCCCGCATACACGAGTAATAAACCTTGTGTTTTTAGAGTTTTCCGATCAAAGTTGCTGATGTGTTTCTTGCAATCACAATAAGAACCCAGGGGCTGGTGCAGTCACAGCAGAGGCTGAGGTCATGGATAGATCTGTGGGAATGTCTGCAGGAATGTCTGCAAGCACATGGCACAGATGAGTGCTTGGGATTTCTTAGCCAGAGCATGGTGTCAATAATCTGAGGCTTAGACGGAAAAATGTTAGAGTCCACATCATCAGGTGGAGTAGTAAAGGAAGTCAAGTAAAAGACTAACAGAATCAAGGTGGAAACGGTGGTTTTGTATTCTACACAATAGAATTATGGAAATGGCTTACTGACGAAGTGTAGCTTTATTCCATATGAAGAATATAACTCATGATAATGCTCTCAGAAAATCTAGGGGAAATTTACTTGGCATGGTATGAGTCATTTGAAACCAAATTAATTTTAAGAAATCCAACGAGGCCCATGTGAGATACAGAAACTTCAGGCATTTGTTACCTAAGGTTGAAGAAAACATTGCAAACATGTAAAAATATCAAAGGGGAAACTGTCTGTACTTCAGCCACAGGAGAATCTTAATGAAGTGAGTTACTTAAATGTATAGAGGAGTTGATCAAACAAATGGAAATTCCAGGAAATAAATAGAAGGAGAAGGAGCAGATTCTACTTCCACAGTCTGATTAAAGAATAGGAATTCCTGGCTCTGTGGATTTGAGCCCTGCAATCATGGGCACATCTTCAGCCCTTGGATGATTGGCCCTTACATCACTGGCACCCCACCGATTCTTTTCAGAGCCCTCTTTATGTCTCTGTTCCTCAGGCTGTAGATGAAGGGGTTTAGCATGGACGTGACCACCGTGTACATCACCGAGGCCACAGCACTGGAGTGGGAGCTCTGGGTGCAGCAGAGCTAAGGTACACTCTCAGGACCGTACAATAAAACAAGGAGACAATGGAGAGGTGAGATGCACAGGTGGAAAATGCTTTATACTTGCCCTGAGCTGATGAGATCTCAATTATAGTAGAAACTATCTTAGAATAAGAGCAAAGGATCCCAGCAAGGGGAGCACCCCCCAGCAGCACAGCTGCAAGGTACATCACCAAGTTATTAAGAAGAGTGTCAGAACAGGCAAGTTGGATCATCTGTTTTAATTCACAGAAAAAGTGGGGGATTTCCACCTCTGTACAGAAGGACAGCCGCAACACCATTGAGGTTTGTGACAAGGAATGCAAGACACTCGTGACCCAGGACGCTAGAACCAGCAGTCCACAGAGCCGGGGGTTCATGATGACTGTGTAGTGTAGGGGGTGACAGATGGCCACAAACCTGTTATAGGTCATCACAGCCAGGAGTAAGTTATCCATCCCTGAAAAGATTATGAAAAAGTTCATCTGTATGATGCAGTCCTCATAGGTTATAACTTTGCTCTGAGTCTGAATGTGTAGGAGCATCTTTGGGACAGTGGTGGAGGTGAAGCAGATGTCTACAAAAGACATGTTGGAGAGGACTGGCGGCAAGATGGCTGAGAAGTTAGGGGCCCCATTACCCCCGTCCACCCACAATTATTAAACTGAGAAGAATTAAAAAGCCACAGCTCTCTGATCTCCAAGAAAGGAGGTGTAGGACAGACCCCTTATGGACAGCAGTCTCATGGTTGCCTGAGTGAGTGAGTGCGACCTGGGACCGGGACTTTAGGGGAGGGAGCACCAACTCCGGAGACAAAATGCCCAGACAAAACGCCCAGAGGCTTGGCGCTGGGCTCGCTGAAACCCGCGTGTCCCTAGGCGCACCACTCCTAGCCAGGCGGGGTGGCTGTGAGATCTGAGGTGGACAGGTCAGCGGGGAGCCGCAGGGCGCGGGGCTGCTGGGAGACCGGAGGCACACAGTTCCCTGGACAGCCGCTCACACGGGGTGCCTGGTATCCAGAGGCCCAGGGACCTTCACAGCCATGCTCAGCACTGCAGGGCAAGGCAGAAGAGAGACCAGGGGAAGAGAAGTAGAGACTGAATCACCCACAGCGCAATCCCTGCAGAGGAGAGATTTAGCCCAGGACTGCAGGCCACTGAGTGCAGAGAGAGAGATCAATCCCTCAATGGGGATGTTCTCCCTCAGCTGGCAGCTCACCTACTGGAGGCGGAGCCAGGGGAGAAATCTGACTTCACAATCCCCCTACTCTATCCCGACCAGAAAACCGGCCACCAGCAGGCGATTTTAACTGTGGTGGCAATATTGAGTGTGCGGACAAGGACTTAGAAACCGGGCAGAACTTAGAAAACAGAAACAATTATTTCCGCCTGAGGCACAAGTAGGTTAGAATCCAGAGAGTGGATGGCAGCTCATGGTCTGAGGGGGACCTGGGGTGCCCTTCTCCATTCTTCTCCTCTCATCCACCAAGGAGGGGTCTCAGAGAGCAGTCCCTGAAACCCCACCCACCTGCACCAAGCCACACTCATCTGTACTGGAGAGCTCCTGTGCTTTTGCTTATTACCTTTAATTGGTTTTTTTTCTTAATATTTTTAATTTTTAATATGTCCCCTATATTCTCTACGATCTTCCTATTTCCGTCTCCTCTCTTTCCCCCTGGATTCTGGGAAAGACCAACATTTAGGCACTGCTGTGCTTAGTTCAACTCTTACCATCTAGATAGTTTATTCCATCCTTATCTTCCCCAACCCCCACTGCAGGTTTTAAGCCCTCAGACTATCCTTTATCACTGACTGTTGCTGTCCCTCCACCCCACTCACTGCCTGCTTTTTTTTTTCTTTCTCCTTTTGTTTTTTTTCTTTTCTATTTTTTTCTCCTCTCTTTTCTTTTTTTTTTATAATAGTTTATTGTCAAATTAGTTTCCATATAACACCACGTGCTTCTCCCCACAAGTGCCCCCC
>PISW01014339.1:0-21580 GCA_004023785.1 Mungos mungo | reverse complement strand
TACAGCAAACACTCCCAAAATAAACTTAGATTGTATTGCAGTTTCACTTAACAGTATATAAAATGCTGTGTCGTGACAGGTATCAATTATCCATTAGATACTGAATCAATTTTTCTTAAGCACTACTAACTGCTTGCTTTTCTTGAGGCTAGATCATTCTGAAAATTTCCTGTTAGACCTATGAGTGCGAACATATGGTATCTGTCCTTCTCTGCCTGACTTATTTCACTTAGCATGACACCCTCAAGGTCCATCCACTTTCCAACAAATGGCCATATGTCATTCCCTCTCATTGCCATATAGTACTCCATTGTGTATATATACCACATCTTCTTGATCCACTCATCAGGTGATGGACATTTAGGCTTTTTCCATGTTTTGGCTATTGTTGACAGTGCTGCTATGAACATTGGGGTACATGTGCTTCTGTGCATCAGCATTTCTCTATCTCTTGGGTAAATCCCTAGCAGTGCTATTGCTGGGTCATAAGGGAGTTCTATGGATAGTTTTTTGAGGAACCTCCACACTGTTTTCCAGACAGGCTGCACCAGTTTACATTCCCACCAACAGTGTAGGAGGGTGCCCGTCTCTCCACACCCTCGCCAGCATCTATAGTCTCTTGATGTGTTCATTTTAGCCACTCTGACTGGTGTGAGGTGGTATCTCAGTGTGGTTTTGATTTGTGTTTCCCTGATGATGAGTGATGTTGAGCATCGTTTCATGTGCCTGTAGGCCATCTGGGATGTCCTCTTTGGAGAAGTGTCTGTTCATGTCTTCTGCCCATTTCTTCACTGGATTATTTGTTTTGTGGGTGTGGAAGTGAATTGTTTTCTGTTCAGGGATTAAGACAATGTTCACCCAAGAGTGAGACTTGAAATCTCAGGATAGAAATGAAAAGATATTGATTCAAGAGACATTTTGGAAAGGGCATATCCTGATACTTCCTTTTGACTAGTTTCTTTCTCCTTATCTCCCTTTCTAAACATTGGAGAAGAGATTTTCCAATAAGCAAAATAAGCAATAAAGAAAAACTGAAGAAACCCACCTTTCAGATTTTTTGATAATAGTAATTTACCTCAAATGTCATGGTGAGAATTGATGACCAAATAAGGCTTTTATTTTCCCTCACCCAAATCTTTTCTCATTAAACATAAATAAGGGTACAAAGAAGTAAGATAAAAAATGAATCAAAGTTACTGACCCTTATTTTAAGGTTTGAAAATGACATTTTTATTTCAAACAACAAACAATTGCAATTGTACAAGTGACCAGTGTGTCTGGAGGTAGTGTAGGTGGGCATTTGTCCACACAACAAATATCTGAAAAACTGCTTATCTGAACAAAGCAAATTAAAAATAAACATTCCCTCCCACCTTTTGTTGTTGTTAACCAAGCAAGCTGGTAAAATTTGCTGAATTTGTATACAGCTGAATTGGCTGGAAAAAAATTGAAGTTGTGGAAAGTTGAAGTTCTGGAAAGGAGAGTGCATATGTCATGTGACTTTATCCTTCTCTGATTATCTTCCCTTTCAGAGGCTTAGTTTAAATTATCACATTCTGGGGTGCCTGGGTGGCTCAGTTGGTTAAGTGTCTGACTCTTGATTTCGGCTCAGGCCATGATCTCACCATTGGTAGGTTCGAGCCCCACATTGGGCTCTGCACTGACAACTCGGGGAAGCCTGCAGCCTGCTTTAAAAAAATTTTTTTTAATGTTTTATTTATTTTTGATAGAAAGAGAAATGGAGCATGAGGCGGTGAGGGGCAGAGAGAGGAGACACAGAACCGGAAGCAGGCTCCAGGCTCTGAGCTAGCTGTCAACCCAGAGCCTGATGAGGGGCTCGAACCCACAAATGTGAAATCTGACCTGAGCTGAAGTTGGATGCTGAACCAACTGAGCCACCCGGACATCCCCTGCAGCCTGCTTTAGAGTCTGTGTCTCTCCCTCTGTCTCTGCCCCTCCCCTGCTTGTTCTCTCACTCTCAAAGATAAATAAACTCTATGTGTTAATTTAAATAAATAAATAAATAATCAAGTCCCTCTAGAATCTCCAATGCTAACGTGTCCCTGGCCTTAATAAGGATGAGAGCAAACTAAATGCAAAACCTCTCTAAATATTTCTCAAATCCCCAAATGGCAATGGCTTCAGCTTCCTGACTGCCTGAGCTCTGAAGGCAACACCATCGTGACATAAACTAAGCAAGATCTCAAAGGATCTCTTGGAGTTTTTCTTTTTTACTTTTTCTTTTCTGAATGGATGTTAGAAGATGAAAAGAAGAATCAAGGATTCTTTTTAGGGAGAAAAATCATCATAGTCATCACTTTAGACAAATCCTTCATGATTTAGTTTTTCTAAATGACAATTCAAATTTTTATGTTTTCCTTATAGTTAAAATTTTTCAAATGACCTTAATTAGTAGGTAGCATGATATGGATTTCCTATTTTAGACTATTAACATTTCCACATATAATTTTAGATACTTAGATGATCTTGCATGGCTTTTTCAGCAGCCACAAATGAAGTCTTTTAGAACTTTGTTACAAAATCATCTAGTTTTTATACCAGCTAAAAATATATTGTCTATACTTTTACAGAATATGAAACAGTGATTCTAAGCCTCTTCCTCTATTCATTCGTGTTCTTCCTTGTGTTTCAGCTTTATAACTGTAATCAAAATAAGAATCTCAAGTACCTTGATTCAGACATGGCATCCAAGCCAAATAAAGGTAATTGTTGATCTAATAAGAGATACTTTTCCCTTGAACCCTAGATTGTTTTGTGGATGTTGTGGTTGGATTTGACATCTCAACTCACGAAAATGGGCAGACTTTGCTCGAAGGTCAGCCTTGGATAGAAACCTACCTTCAAGACCTCTTACGTGCCATCAGCTCCCTCAATGGGGTGAGCTGTGAGGTGGGCACAGAGACTCAGGTTAGTGTGGCTTTTCAAGTGACCAATGCCATGGAAAAGTATTCCCCCAAGTTTGAGATCTATAGTGAAAACATACTCAACAGCTTGAAGGATATAACAGTTAAAGGACCATCTCTTCTCAACGCAAACCTCTTGAGTTCTCTGTGGGATGCATTTCAGAATAAATCAGCTGCTCGAGGAAAGGTAACCTGACTTTATTTTATTTGTCGATCTGTGGTTTCAATGACATCCTTTTTACTCATTTTTCTCTTTGAATGCTTTTCTAGGTGGTTCTCTTATTTTCAGATGGGTTGGATGATGACATCGAAAAACTTGAACAAAAATCTGATGAACTGAGAAAAGAAGGTATTGAGCATGGTGGGGGAGGGGCAGTGGGAAAAGAGTGTTTAAGGACTTTATAACCTCAGAACTCAATTCTGGCTCTTTAAGTTTTCAAGCACTCAAATAACCCTGAATTTACCAGCCAGTATGCACTTGGGAGAACAAATGAACTCTTGGAACATTTTGGCATCTACTTTTTTCTTCATACACTATGCACGTGAAACATCACTGAATACAAAGTCATACCCTTTTTCTTGTATCACTGTGTTTCTTCTTCCTGAGCTTTCCTGGGAAATGTTCCTGTCTCCCTTGGTGTCTGCAGAAGTGAACAGTGTTTTTCTTCTTGACCAAAGAATAGGAGAGTTGGATTTTCTTCTGACACTGTTAAAGTTTCCAGAATTGCATGCATTGTTGGACAAGTCTATTTGTGTTTTTGAGCTTCCTAATTAGTTCCTTCCTTCAGACCACAGATGGACCAACCATGGTGCTCATGAGTTTTTAGAGCACTGGCACTGGGCTTTCATTTTGGGAACCTATGCCCAGACTGACTTATCATCAGTTCTTACTAAAATATGGATCACTGGAAGAAAAATGCATCCACATGTTTTGGTTTGACTAAGAATAGACTTTCCTGTAAGTGGATGCTATTGGTGCCCCACCCACACCCCCTTTCTGAGCAGATTCCCCCATCTTCCAGCTGCTGTGATTATTGGCTGCTAGAAATTCACAAATTCTCCTTTTCTGAAGAATTGCTATTGGCCAGTGGAAGCCACTGGAAGGTTACTCCCTACCCCATCTGTAGGCAGTAGGTAGAGTACAAAGAGTTGGACGTTTACCTCAAAATAGCACCAGTTCTCTGGTGTAATTTAGGTTCAAGAGTTCCCCCATGGGACTAGGGTGAAGCTAGTCTTCAGCTGAAGCACTCTCGAGCTCAGCTCCTTCTGCCCTATCTTGCTTTCTTCACCCCATTCTTCTAAGAGTGCTTCCTCAATAAATTGTATGCATCCAAATCCCTGTCTCAGCTTTTTCTGGGGAACCGGGCCAAAGATAGCTGCTTAGGCTGCTCCCCAGTTAGCTGCTAGAAGCTGGGTGGATTTTATCTTTTTCATTTGGTTCTCTCTTCTCAATCTTAAACAAATTCCAAAGTTAACTTAATTTACAGCTGGAAAATAATTTTTATTTTACCCTTTATTTGCTAAAGCTGCTTTCTTTTTCTTCTTTCAAGTTTGGACTTTTTTTTAAATGATCTGTGGTGGAGGATATTAGTGAAGACTGAGAATAAGAACCTAGAGTGCTTAGTGTGGGTGGGTAGGGTTTTCTTAATTTCAACTTTTCTTTTATGGAGAAAAGATATATCTTATGCAGACAACATAAGAGCTTTCTCTGTAAAGTTTCCCTCAGAAAACCCAGATTTCTAAGATCAACCTTCTTTCTCCCAACTCCCAAGGAAAAACTAATAAATGACCTTCAACTTTAGAAGCTAGATTTCTAATATCCCCCAGAATCTTTGAACGGGAGAGACAAAGGGATGGTGGCCATAATGCTTTTTGAAAGTGTTAAATGGCTGTCAATATGGATAAGGAGTACCTCTAGTTCTGGCTTCCCATATTTAAACATATATGATTTCAGTTTATGTTTGGCCCATGGTCTCTTAACCTAGGAAAGCGTCCCTAGTTTGAAGTCAGGCATCTATATATGTCAACTGTGCAATTATCATGAAACAAGAGGAGACCAAGAGAAAAGGATCCTCAGTGGTGGATGTAGCTTTATAACTAACCTGTATGGACTAGAGTTTGAATTTAATTTTTTTAATCTATTGCTCTAGAGTCTTCCCAGAGATTCTTTTATTCTTTCAGGTTTTGTAATCTTTTCTTCCTGAACTTATTTTTAGAAATTGTATTTAAGATGATCTGACTTTTTTAAATTTTTTTATTTTTTGTTCATTTTTGAGAGGCAGAGACAGAGTGCGAATGGGGGAGGAGTATAGAGAGACGGAGACACAGAATCCGAAGTGGGCTCCAGACTCTGAACTGTCAGCACAGAGCTGGACATGGGGCTCGAACTCATGAACTGTGAGATCATGACCTGAGCCAAAGTTGGATGCTTAACCGACTGAGCCACCCAGATGCCCCAAGATCATCTGACTTCTTATTAGATGGGTCTGAAAGGAACAGTATCGGAGTCCTCCATCCTGAGAAAAACAGCTACAAATTATAGTTATATGCATACTTCCTGCAAATCAACAATCCCATGGTTCTCATAACTCTTAAATTTTTTATTTCCTGGAACATATAAGAAAAATTCCCCCTTATAAATAGATCCATTAGCATGCCTTTTCTTGATCATTAAACTCTGTTGATGAATTCAACATTCCTCCTTGTCTATCTCAGCCCACTCCACCAATCCTTTTCTCCTTGTCATTCTCATTCTTGGAAGAGAAGCTAATGCCTTGTTTGTTTGAGTTAAGCTGGAGATGTCAATGCTAAAACCAGGAAAGGCCAGGCAAAACAGGACAAGTTCATCACCCTATTCTTTAATGTTTCTTTCTTCCCTCCACTTCAGCCAACCACTCTGCTTTCCTCTCCTATAACTTGAGCCTTTCCAGTATGTACCTGAAACTTTGTTCTCTTCATTCTCCTCTTCTTCTCATTCAAAATGATTCAGAATCAAATATACAGTTAGAAGGCATTCTGGACACTCAGGTCCATGAACATCTTTTTTTCTAGTTCATTGGTTTCCAGGTCCTATCTAAAGAATTCTTCACCCATCTATAATGAAATGAGAAAACTTAGTCCAGTGGAGTCTTATTTTCATAAAGCTAAGTTTATTCAATTTTAGGATTGCTCTTTACTCTGATTATGTCATTAGTATGTTTTTGTTATTAAAATATCCTTTGATTGTGGGCTTTGGAATCAGGCTTTCTAGGTAGAAACCTAAAAATACCACTTGAGCCAGTCATGTAACCTCTGCAAGCTTCAGTTTGCTTGTCTGTAGAATATGGCTATAATCCTACATGCCCATACAGTTGTATTTGTATCTTACAAATAAGATAATGCATAGAAAGCACTTAGCCAACTTCCAGGTACATAATAACTATTAAAAATGAGAGCACAGTAGTTACTATGGTTACCTCCACCATAACGATTTCCAGGGTTATTACCATTATCATTTCATGGTTATATCAATCAATACTTTATAATTTCATGTTTTTATTAATTAATACTTTGCTACTAAGCCAACCCTTTGTCAGTCCCTGAAAGTTTTCTTTGAAATATTCTGGTCTATAAAATTCCAAAGCTTATGAGCTACAGCTCTGGATGATTATATGTCATTTATTTCTAATTGCCTGACAAGAGGTCTCTTACTGTCTTACAGTCTCTTACTGTAATTCCAACTGGATTATTGATTCCTTATGAGGTCCTTATAGCTGTGCTTCTCAAACCTTAATGTGTCTACAAATCACGTGATTTTATTAAAATACAGATTCTGATTCTATGGGTCTGGGTTGGGGCCTGAAATTCTGTATTTCTAATAAGTTCCCAGGCAATGTGAGTGCTGCTGTCAAAGGATCCCCCTTTGAATGGCAAAAATTTAGAACACTTGCTTTGTTGATCTATGAATTCATGTGTATCTTAGTATGGTCTCTGGACCCTTTTCAAATCACTCTATCTCACTTCAACTCATGAGGGAACTGGAAGTTCTACTGTAATATCCCCTGTCTCCAGTTTAATTAGTTTTGAGAAATGCAATTCCTTTTGTTCTCTGATGATAGTCTGGTCACTTGTCAGTTTTACATTGTGTGGTTGGGGGAAGTTGACAATAAAAATGAGTGTTCCTCTTGCAACTGTTTTCCTAAAATAACAGCATAGGTTTGTATGCAAAAAGATTAAAATAACCAAACCCACCTCACCCGGAGTAAACTGTGTTGGATAGGCCTGAATGCACTCATAACTGTTGCTCTGGATGGAGCCAGCGACACAAGTGACCTAGCTGACCTTCTCTACATTGAATTCGGGAAAGGGTTTGAGTATAGGACCCAGCTCACTATTGGAATGAGGGACCTTGGGAGCCGACTGTCAAAGCAATTGGTAAGTTACTCAGAACAGGCTGGTGAGTTTAAATGTTCTGTTTTGTAAATAGATCATATATTTGTGCTTATGAATTTCACTTGGGAGTGAAAATAGCTTTTCTGAAATAGCGAACAACCTAAATAAGAGGGCATTTTGAAAAAAAAATTATAGAGATTTATCAAAGCAAGTTTAGTTAATATTGCAAAAAAATAAAATAAAAGGAAGAAGAAGACACTGAATAGCACTTACAGTCCTGCCCGAATTACAGTCCCTGAACATAAGCACCAGAGGGAATCTGAGGTGAGAGGAGAGTCCACTGCTCCCTCAGCCAGCCGGGGTTCACGTCCCTTGCGGGTCCTGAGTGTCCCAGCTTACCACAGTGAGTATGTCTAGTGTTTAAGATGTGTATTTTCCCTGCAACATGGCTTATAAAGGAGAATCCACTGCACTTGGACTTCAGCCAAAGAAAGAGCAACCTGCTTCAGTGTTAGAGGAAGAACAAATGATCTGGAGATGGAGCCTCCTATGTTGTCCTGTGTGTGTATCTTTTTCAGTGTCTTCGCTGAGATGTTTGCCTTGTGAACTCTCTTTAGAATCTAACGCTGATGTGAGATGCATTCCATTCATGCTCCTTTCAGAAATGCATACAAACTCAAACCAGAGGGAAGGGTTGCCAAGTTACATGGCACTATTGCACCTTCATGACAGGCTAATAATTTGTGATTCACTGATGATTTATAAAATCTATAATCACATCAAGACACTTCTCAATAACATGCTAGCTCCTGCTGTTTTCCACCTGTAGAATTTGCATACAAATAGGTGTTTAAACACAGTTTGTTCAGTGTAGAAATTATGTAAAAATACTCCCTTCAAGAATATAGAGGGGCACCTGGGTGGCTCAGTTGGTTGAGCATCTGACTCTTGATTTCAGCTCAAGTCATGATCCCAGGGTCATGGGATTGACCCCACTTTGGGCTCTGCAACTAAGTGTGAAGCCTGCTTAAGATGCTTTCTCTCTTTCCCTCTGCCCCCTCCCCACCTCGTGCTCTGTACTGACAGCATGGAGCCTGACACGGGGCTTGGTCCCACAACCATGAGATCGTGACCTGAGCCGAAATCAAGAGCTGGCACTTAACCAGATGAACCACCCAGACCCCTGTGGAGAAATTTTTTTCTAATGGGTGAAAAGGAACATTATATCATAATAAATACAGGAGCATAATTGCTAAATGGTTATAACAAAAATTCTCATTTTTCATCACACTAGAATTTGATGGGAAACTTCTCAACACAAAGATTGATTCAACCCTGCTCAGGCCAAGCATGATGTTTACTGCAAACTGAATTTTCCTAAAAATTAATCTTATGAGTCAATTATAAAAATTAAGTGGAATCTCTCATTTTTTCAGAGGATGAAAATGTTCAGCATAAAATTCCCTGATATTTTTCAATCTGTAATATGGTTTTTTCAGTTTGGGTAAAAAGACGAATCTTTTTCCCATGTCCCCATCCTTCATAGCAAGTGTTGTGGAAATGCTGAATGTGTGATGGTGTCTTAGAAATCCTGTCACACACAGACTTTTCTGGAAATGTTTACCATTGGACCCCATTCCAAGCAATATGAGATCGGACACTCTAAATCCTCTAGCGTGTAAAGATTTCACAGAACAGGAAAAGGAGCAAATAGCATTTATTTTGTTGAACAAAATAGCGGGGACAAAATGATATAAGGTAATCAACTCCACCATAGTCAATGCTGGGATGGGGGGGGAACAGGACAGTAGTGTGCGATGAGTTGGCCATGGTTAAACTAATAGCATTTCGAGAGTACACAAACCACTTTGATCTGATTCTGAAGTCTTCATGTGGTGGAAAATGCAGACCACCGGAGGAAGGATAGCAGCTAAAGAAGACTTAATTCTCTTTATGGAGCACGGTCTCTTTAATGGCAAATTGGCTTCTGAAGTTGTCATAGAAGCCTGAATGACACTGCTGAGCTTGTGTGTGTGATTGGGAAGCAGTGCCTCCAATGTAATGTACTTCCTATGCTCTGCCAAGGTTAATGTTGCTGAGAGGGCATGCTGCTGTTTATTCTGCAAGTGCATTGGAGGGGATGGCACAATGGGAGATCCTGGACCACCGGGCAAAAAGGTGATTTTAATTAAGATTTATGGTGTACTTTATTTGAATGTCGTATGTCTGAAAGACATGGGTTTAGGTAGAAATAAAGGATGATTTTAACTTCTAGATAAGGCCTCTGAGGTAACCATTTATGATATTCCTCATATTCCATGTCCAATTAGATAGTCCTGGCTTTTCCGTGGCATTCTAAATTGGAGTCTTCTAAAAAACTTTCTATACAAGTGTCAGGAGAACTACTGCCAAGATCCTTGATTATCTCGTGTTCAGCAGTGATGACAATGACCCAGAGAAATCGATTTGATCTCTGTGTTGAGTAATGAAAACCTCCTGAATATCAGCGTCACTTCAATTTCCATTTTTATGACTACAGGTCCTATAAATGAAGTAGGGAATATTTGAGGTAGTCTACTGAAAACCAAATTAGGTCAGAGCACCCTAACCTAGCAAGAGATGTGGCGATGTTTCAGTCAGCTTTCACTAGACCAAAAGTGTCACAGCTGTATGCATAGACATGCCAATTAGAAAACAGTAACTAACAACAGATTCATGGATTTCCTAACCAAAAAAATATATATACTCTTATATTAAAAAAATACATTTTGGGATTTAGGAAATGTTAAAACATGTACAAACACACTATGGATGTGTTTAATAATGATTTCAATACGGCTTATTTACATGTGTGTTTGATTTGTGAGCAATTTATAGATGGCACTATAACTCCCAAACCAACACGTTTGTGTCTCTGAATAAAGTTTTCGGACTATTTTCTAAGTGCTTCAACTTCATGAAAGGAGAATGACAGATTTTTTTAAAGCAAGGCTCAGAAAGAATGAAATGTGTGTGGTCTATTTTTCTATGTGTAGCATAAACCCTAAAAAAGGAATTGTTTTAATCAAAAGAGGATAATTCTAGTCTGTCAGGAGCAAATATAGCTGTGTGCACTTGAACATCCGTCTGAGAAAGAAAATTCCAGCACTCGATATAACCCCAGAGAGAGTTATGAACAATATTATGATGCAAACGTGCACACACATTTGAGTCATCTGGATACTTGTTTCAAAACTACATTTAGAAATGTTTTTTCATTTATTTTGAAGAGAGAGAGAGAGAGAGAGACAGAATGCGCACAAGCTGGGGAGAGGCAGAGAGAGAGAGAATACCAAGCAGGCTCTGTGCTGACAGTTCAGTATCATAAGCCCTGAGATCATGACCTGAGCCAAAAGCAAGAGTTAGTCACTTAACTGATTAAGCCACCCAGGCACCCCAAAACAACATTTAATTTTATGTGCATAAATATAGCCTTGGTTGTGGAGAGAGGACTATTTTTTTTTTTTTTGGAAATTCCTACAGCTCTACATAAAGTGAAACAAAAGCTAAATATTTTTGCTTGATTGCCTTTGGTTTTTGTCTGTGGAGTCCTAATGCATTCTTCCTTTTCTTATTTCCAGGGATTCCCAGGTTTTAAAGGCAGTGAGGGCTACCTGGGAGAGGAAGGCGTTGCTGTAAGTTGAGGTTTTCTCATCTCTATTTATTCCTGAGAACATATCTACAATAGGAAATTGTTTGTGTTAATTCAGAGGGAAAAAAGGAAAGTCAGAGTCTAAGAATTCATGTACAAAATCTGAGGTCTTTCCTAATCCTCATCAGGCTTTGCTTCTGATGGTCAATAATGGTTTATTAACCTACTGTCTCCTCTTTGACTGTTCGCCAATGCTGCACAATGAACTCAGTGCGAAAGTTATTCTCTTCACCAGGGGACTCAAATCACTGCCATTTCCCTCTTCCTGATCCATTTTGCACAGGTAAACAAACTCCCCACATTGTTTATGAAGGACCTTTACTCTTTCTTGCTTCCATCCATCTAACCATCCCTTTCTTCCTTCCTTCCATCCGTGCATTCATTTAACAATTATATGTCGAGCATCTTACCATTTGTCACATTATTTTTCAAAGGCCTCACTCGTAAATGAACTTATCCATTCATTTATTCATTTAATGAATACATATGAAGGCATTCTACCATGCTTCAGGCACAGTGCTAGACCCTAGAAATGAATACAAATAAATAAAAGAAAAAAATATGATTCCTATCTCAGGTAAATTCAGACTAGTGGAAAGGCAAATGAGACAATCGTGTTTCCAGTTATTAGACACAAGGATTATACTAAAGGTACAATGAGGTGCACTGTGACAAATCATGGCAGAGCAAATACCTAACAGCCTTGGTAACAGTTGAGCCTTGGAAGAGGAAGGCTGCTAGAGGTAATGCTTAGGGAGAATCTGAAGGACAAATAGATATTTCTTCAGGCAAAGTGTGTGGGGAAGAACATGTTACTAGAGAGACAACAGTGTGTTCAAGGCCATGTAACTGAGAGACTTGAATGTGTGTAGAATAACACATGCCTGGAACCCTGAACACAATGAGAGGATGTTAGGTGGCAAGCAAAATCCAGATTTTTGGGAATCTTGAATATCCTGCAGAAGATTTGGATGGTGTCTTCCAGTTGATGAGCAGTCATTGAATAATATTAAGCACAGGAGTAAAAATGGTGGGGCGTGGCTCTAGAAAGCATACTCAGGCAATGTTGTAGATGCTAATAAGGTCGGGGTTACAAGTAGAAGGCTTGCGGTAGTAGGTGCAAGACAAAGGAGTCCTAGTCTTAGTTTGGGGGGCAGTATGAGTGGATATGTTAAGCATGTTAAATGTATGGAATTTGGTGCCCAGGGGAGAGAAAAGCAGAGGATGACTTCATTTCCACATCACAAGACCTCACAGATGAGTAAGGTTATCAAGACAAACATTGCAGAAATCTTATTTGGCTACAGAAATAAAGAAAAAGGAGGAGATGGATTTTGGACTAGAAATCATGCTTAGATTTTGCCTAGATCATACCCAATGCATCTTTTTCTGGTGCCTCACCAATTTTTCATGATCTGTCCCTGGACTATCTCCTGAAATTTTGAGAATACATTTTAGCTGCCAGTGTTTGTATGTCTGTCTTATTTAGATAAACTCCACCCAGGGCAGTATGCAAGTGGGACCCAAAGCAAAGGGCTGTCATCAGAGTAGTTCTAATGTTCTTACATTCTCAGCTTTAATGAGCATGAATTCTGGATTCTACACCATGAGCAGTTACATTTTTTTCCAACACAAAACTTATAAAATCTCTAAGATAGAATCCAGATTACAAAAGAAAAAACTTATCTAGATATGTGCTCTTTCTCAGGGAGAAAGAGGAGCCAGTGGACCAGTTGGGGAACAAGGTACTAAGGGATGCTATGGTGCCAAAGGTCCAAAGGTAAGAGTTGCATAAGACATTGTGAAGTCTTCCCAACATTAATTCCGTTCTACTACACTAATCACTACTGTTCTTTCTATTTTCAGGGAAACAGGGGACTAAATGGACAGGAGGTATGGTACCAAACATATCCATTTATCTGCCTATCTGGTATCTAGAAATTTTTATTTTTGAGACTACTGACCAGTAGATTATACAAATGAAATTTCTTTTGATCTTCCTCTCTTATTGCCAGCCATTTGATTATGTCTATTCCCATCTGTTATTGCAGGCAATGTGTATTATTTGTTCACAGGTTTTTTTTAATTTTTAAGTTCATTTATTTATTTTGAGAGAGAGAGAGAGCGCGTGAGTGAGCGAGCACGCTCATATGTAAGTGGAAGAGGGACAGAGAATGGGAGAGAGAGAATTCCAAGCAGACCCCCTGCTTAGTTAGCATGGAGCCCACCCCGGGGCTCCAGCCCACACATGTGAGATTATGACCTGAGCTATTATCAAGAGTTGAATACTCAACTGACTGAGCCACCCAGGGGCCCCTGTTCACAGTTTCTATTATTCAGTAATCTTTGTTATTGCTCAGGACCAGGCTGTATATGAAAGACAAAACTAGACTTTTGTTTGGTGGCTGACTTGTTTCCACATAAGTGCAATATACTCTATGCTGATCACATCCTACTTTTCAGGGAGAAATTGGAGAAAGTGGAATTGGTGGATTAAATGGAGAACAGGTAGAGCCTTCTCTTTGTCCCATAAAGACCCTGCTGAGCTATTTCTCATTAAGAAAACAGAAATCTCTGTGTTTATCCCTCTGTTTTTAGGGTGAAAGTGGTCTTCCTGGAGAAAAAGGAGAAAAGGGTGATGAAGGATCCCAGGTAGGGATTCAATAAAGACACCACCTGAAAACTGTCCTGGCAATTAAAGGTGTGACTGGCAGAGTAGAACAGCTACCCTAAGTGTATCAGCTAGTGCCACAAAATTGCTTTGTGACAATCACAAAACCTCAGTTGCATGCAACATTTTTCCTTTGTGTCTAGGTTCACAGCCTAGATCACTGGTCTAGGCTGAGCACGGCTGCCCTTGGTTCATGTGTTGTGGGCTGGCTTTGTTCCTCATGTTTCGATCCTCCTCCTGGGATCAGAGAGCACTGCCTGCTATGTTGCCTATAACCTTCCTGTGGCCATGGCGGACACACAAGGGGGCAAGAGAAACACACAACTTTTCTTGAGGCCTAGACTTGGAACTCAGATTAAGTCACCGCCAATCTCAGGGGTAGGGACTCTTGTCCCACCATAGTTGGAAAGCATTAGAGAGTTACATGGCAAAGGGGCATAGATAGAGACAGGAGTGATGAATTGGGACCATTAATAAGAAACAGCCACCACACTAAGAACAGTAACAGGGTGTTGACAAGAATCTGTGGTGCGGAGAGCACGTGGAAAGTATGTCACACTCGTTTCCGTCTAGAACAGACACCGACAGCTGCCATGCTTCCATCATCGACTTTAACTGGCCTCAGAGTATGAACAGCTGAGTCCAAAACCCAGTTTGTAGCTAATATAACCATGTTGGGGAAAATTTATAATCCCTCTAAATCTCAGTTGTTTCATTAAAAGAAATATATAAACAATACCTAATTCATGAAGTAGCTGTAAAAACTAAATAAGACAACAAAGGTGGAACACAGACTTCATCACTGTGGTAAATAATTGAGGTCACTCTTTTTTTTTTTTTAATTTTTTTTAAAACAAGGGGTTTTATTTTACTTTTTTAAAACATTTATTTATTTATTTTTGAAAGAGAGAAACACATAGTATGAGCTGGGGAGGGGCAGAGAGAGGGAGAGAGAGATCCAAAGCAGGCTCCAAGCTTTGAGCTATTGGCACAGAGCCCAATGCAGGGCTTGAACTCACAAACTATGAGATCATGACTTAGGCTGAAGTTGGATGGTTAACCAGCTGAGCCACCCGGGTCCCCTTTGAGGTCACTCCTAAATTATTGATATGATGCCTGAAACTATTTTGGGGTTGTCTCTCCCTCCAGTTCAGAAATAACTGTAGTAGAAAAATATTTAGTTATTTAAATCAGGGAGAGGAGAAGCTCTTTGTTTTTACTAATATTATTAAAAAGTCTTATCTTATCCTTCTTCTGATTTGTATTATCTTTAGGGAAGCCCAGGAAAGCGAGGGGTTTCTGGTGACCGAGGCGCAAAGGGTCAGCGAGGAGACCCTGTAAGTATGGGGGCTGTGTGGGCTGTGAACTAAACAGGGCTTAGTTACCATCAGCTTCTGATAAGGAGAGTGACCCACTTTAAGATCCTATAACAATCTTCAGTTTAAATCACTGCAAGTACAACTGTTGGAGAACTTTGAAAGCAGTTCCCGTGCGCTGTATGTGGGATGAACGTGGATAGTGAGAAGCCCCTGTCCATCATTGTGCATGTATTTTTTTGAAAATACATATTCAGACTGTTTTTGTGCTTCAGGGCCATCAGGGAACTCCAGTCTCCTCCATTCTTTTCTTCTGAGTATCTCAGATTATGGTCAGGATGGAAGAAACAAAGTCATCTCTTTTCTTCATTCTTCAAGAGTCTCTCTCAATTGAGAATATGAGCTTAATTTTCTTGAATCCAAGCCAGCTAAGACTGTATGTGGGAAAACTTATGACCCAAAGGTATCTACCCTCCTGGATACAACCCATCTGAATAGGCATGACCCACACCAATGTGGGGGATATGCCAAGTCCAGGGGAACGTCAGTACTATAGGATTTTCATCACCCCACCCACATATAAATAAGTCTCCAAAGCCTTAATGAATTAGGATTTAGGTTTGTCTTTAAATGTTTATTAAACCTTTTTATTGAGATATAATTAACATAGAGCATTGTGTAAATTTAAGATATCATAAGGTATTGATTTGGTACATTTATATATTGCAATATGATTACCACCATAGAGTATCATGTCAAATAATTATCATTTCTTCTTTTGTGATGAGAACTTTTAAGATCTCATCTCTTAGCAACTTCGAAGCATATGATACAGTATCATCACTATGTGGGGCCTTGGATCTCTAGAACTTCATTTTGAGCTATAACATCAGAAAAGTACACAGATTATAAGTGCACAGCATGATGAATATACATGCATCTGTGCACTAAGCACCCAGCTGAAGAAATAGAACATTGGCCAACAAGAGAGCAACCCGGAAGCCACCCCCCCCATGTCTACTTCAGTCATTATCAGCCCCTCCCAAAGAGAATTATTGTCCTAAAATATAGTTGTACCTATCCCTGAACGTCAAGTAAATGGAATCCTACAGGATACACTCCTGTGTTTCTGTATTCTTTTGCTCAAGATTATGCTTGTGAGATTTATCCATGTTGTTGTCAGTAACAATAGTTCATTCAGTGTCATTGCTGAATGGTAACCCAGTGTGTGAATATACCATAATTTATGTATCCATTGCACTGTTGATAGATAATTGGGTTGTTCCCAGTTTTTGCTATTATAAATAGCACTATTATGAATGTTTTTGTCCATGGCTTTTGATGGGCTTTTATACTTATTTCTATTGAGTCTGTACTTCAGGAGCAGAATGTCTAATGACAACTTATGTGCCTACAATAAGTTTCAGCCTTTTAAGCCAGTTTTCAAAAAGCTTCATCCTAATTTACACTCCCACCACCACTGTACCATAGCATGCATACTACACACGCATGAGAAGGGCTGAACTTGTTAAAAACTGACAACAAGTGCTGGTAAGGATGTGGGGCAACTGGGAATCTTACCAGACTTTGTGTCCTGGGGGAGGAGTTATTAAAGACCATGGATTCGTCGGAGAAAGAATTTAGTGCAATATATTGAGAAATATAAATGCTATACATTGAAGATAACTATTTAAAAAATGGAGGAATTTACACATGAAGACAACATTGTTTATTAAGTGATGTCTTCTGATAATAGTCTGATAACCTGAGAGTTTTTAAACAACTTCAAAGTATCTAATTAAAAACAAAAAATATATCCATAAATAAAAATAAAAAATACTAGTTCAAATGCAAAGACCTTTAAGTCATCTGTATATGATGGCCAAAAATTTACCTGGAATATTGCTATAAAATTGCCATTGACTTTGATCTGAATCCCCTCTAATGGCTAAATTGTCTGTTTGATTACTAAGATTTTCAAAAGAATCTGAATAATGTAAAAGGGGTTTTTTTTTAATCTTTAATGACTTAGAGATGGCTGAAAATTCAACCCTCTAGAACTTCTGTGATATGCTGTTTGCCACTATACTAATTGTAGATAGTTTTTTTCATATAGTTGATTGTCAAGTTGGCTTCCATATAACACCCAGTGTTCTTCCCCACAAGTGTCCTCCTCCATGACCATCACCCGCCTTCTCCTTTCCCCCTCCCCCTCAGCCCTCAGTTTGTTTTCAGTATTCGAGATTTGCCTTCCTCCCTCTCCCTGATTCTTTTTTCCCCCTTCCCCTCCCTATGGTCCTCTGTTAGGTTTCTCCTGTTAGACCTATGAGTGAAAACATATGGTCTCTGTCCTTCTCCGCCTGACTTATTTCACTTAGCACGACACCCTCGAGGTCCATCCACCTTGCTGCAAATGGCCAGATTTCATTCTTTATCATTGCCATGTAGATAGTTTTTTAATGCATGGTAATTCTTCCTAGCCACTTGGGAATTTCAAATCCAAGACAACTCTCTGAGCCTTTTAACGTGTGGTTTTTGGGAATTACTATTTCAGGAAAATTTGGGAGAGCAAGATTGAATCCACATATAGAATCCACATATGATCAGATTATTCATAGAATGCATACAAATGGCACAAATTCCTTAAAATCTGTGCTTATCCAGTCAGAACTTCTGATCAAATGAAAGCTAGTTTAGCTGTTAAGAATTTCCCATTTTTAAAAATCTCTTGTAATCTCATGTGATGTTGGGGAGAAAACTGAACTACATCATTTGAACTGCAGTTTAGTGAGGTTTGTCATTCTAAAATATATCATTACAAGTCCATGTTTTATCATAAATTTGTGTTGGATGATGCTCTTTTGTCCAGATGCATAGAAGAAATTGAAATACTGGACAGATCATATTCAGATTGACCAAATAATGGGTCCACATGCAAACTAGGATGTTCTATTATGTAGAATGTACTAGTGTATGACTTCTTAAATGTCATCTCTTCAATTAATTAGTTTGGAGTTGGATCACAAGAAGTTGTTTTACATGCAGTGAAATAAAATTTTGGACTTTGTTATCTTCCTTATCTTATTTCCACCAAAATACAATTCTCTAATATTGTAAGTTAGTTATACTCTGCTTGGAGAACTTAACAGGCAAATATTTAGACTTAAAAATAAAGCAGAAAATGTAGAATATAATCTTTGACTTTGGTATGCGGTAAAGAGAAGGAATTTTTCACATAAGTTCTGGTAATCTTAGTTATAAAAAGTAAATTCTCAGTCCATCTTTTTCACTTTTCTAGCCTATAAACTCTGTAAGTGTATAAACTATTTGTTTAAAAAATCTTTCTGAGTATCTGGAGCAATGACACCTCCCTGCTGGTGATCTCAAATTACTTATTGATTGATGAAGGTAATCTGGTCTACTATCAGCCAAATAGCCAGCAGCTGGCACTCAGCAGGACTGGATAATTCTTGTCACCTCCTAATTTACTCACTGAATCGACAGACTCAACTGATTGTCCCAGCATCATGGTGATACGGCTCTATTGGTGGTCCTAACTGCCCAAGATAGAAAGTCTTCAGTTTGGCTACTAAGGAGAATATCCCACAACATCTGACTGCTTTCAGTGAGCTCCTGCTGCAATGTTTGTATGAATATTGGGAAAAACTCAAGATTCCAGAATTTTCTGACAACCAGAAAAGTAGGAGTGATCATACGGGCTTACCAGGCATCCAAGAGGAGAAAGAGGGAATGGGTGGCAGGTACAGTTTTCAGTGTACATATGTTCTTGTGGTAGAACCCATTACAAATGTCTGCCTTCTCTAAAAAATAGAGAGAGTAAACATCTACCAGCCCTCTAGTATAGACTTACATAAACCCCAGGAAAGAAGAACAAAAGAGAAAAGAGGGCAGTAGCAAGAAGGGGTACTTCTAGACCCAGGATGAGAATTGTCATAAACACAAGTCATGTCACCCCTGCTTCCCTTGGCTATGTCTTCTATGGTGAGTTCTCGCTTCCCCCCCCCCCCCCCCCCCGCCCACGCTCACCTTAGGTCCCCATTCTCTTCTGACAATGCAGAGCACGGGAGGAAAAGAAATCATGTGTAAGCCATTTGTGGTGTTTTCCTATTTATGCTTTCAAATGGATTGGACTTCTCTTGTCAATTTTTTGGGGTGGTGGGGAATATGTTATACACACATTTTTAAGCAGAAATGTTCAACATTTTTCTGTTTTCTGTTTTTTAGGGAGTTCCTGGATTTGACAATACCATAGAAGGACCCAAGGGCTTGAAAGGAGAACGTGGAAGACAAGTAATGGCGTGGGCATTTGAGAGCAAACTTGTAATGATGTGACATACTTGATACAGAAAAAAATATTTTAGGAGCAGAAATAGCTTTTCCTCCTCCTTATCTGCTGCTCGAGGACTCAAGAAACACACTCTTGTTCTTCTGAATTTGGGGTGATTTGCTTCACCAAGCCCTCCCTGCCCTTGAGGTGGTCATTTATCAATGCAAATGTCTAAGCTCTAACTTAAAATGTAGGGCTAGCTGATAGAAAGAACTAGCCAATGAGTCATTGGCCTTCCCAGGATTCAGAAGTCACACACATACCCTAAGAAGATATCCTATTATTCATAGTGCCTGATAAAAAGAAAAAGATCTAGTAGATCTATACAGCCCATACTCTAAAGGCAAGTCTCTTCGGATTCGTCTCATGAAATCTCAGGTCACAATTTGATCATCTTACCTTGTTTTTCAGACTTTTAAAAAAATAATTATCTGGGAAGTGTGTTTCTCTGGATCTTCTTGATGAGGAATTTCCCTTGGTGACCTCACTTGGGAGGAGAGGTCTGGTAGGGTGGAAAGAACTTTACTTTGGGGACAGGCCCAGGTCCTGTTTTCAATACTCTGTGCCTTACCAGTTCTTGGCCTTGGACTACTTTCTGTAAACCTCAATTTTCTCATCTACAAAATAGGATCAACAGCCTACTTATGATGTAGCTTGCCATATCATAAACCAGTAAAAGCTATCTGCCATTTTTACTAAGTGATAAATATAAGTCTCACACATCTCCTTATAGACTCATAATTTTTCCTTCATTTTCTCTTTTGGGAAGACTTAGGAGTATTGTGAGATTTTATTCCCCTAAGGGTGTTAATCTACACAGATTAACCAAACAGAACATGAAGTCCAAAGGGAGAAATCCAAACCAGTGTGACACATGGCATGCTTCATTAGCCATTCTGTGGCAACCCAGTGGGCATAGTTTGATTTCAATACTCTATAACTTATACCCCAAATTCAAGTTAGACAGTGGTGAACAGATGAAGCCATGCATTAGCATTTTGTCCTACAGTACATCATGACCCACATAGACATATGGTTTATGACCAGTGGAGTAACATGTCACACTCCAAAGGGAGGTAACTCTCTAGTTGGTGTGGACCCATCCCCCCTCCCTGGAGACAAGCCGATGTTGAAGAGGAAGTGTGTCAGGGCTGGTAATTATTGTAACCCATCTGTCTATTCGTTTGACAGGGTAGAAGAGGCTGGCCAGGCGCCCCTGGAACACCAGGCTCCAGAAGAAAGACAGTAAGAGCCCTTCTAGACAAGGAGACCCACTGCTCCAGTAGCCTATATTGTGATAAAAATGGCTGATTGTGGGGAGTGGGAGGGATGGTTCTTCTGGGGGTCACTACTGTGAGGAAATGGGAAACCTCTGAGAAGAGAGCTGGCAGAGAGCTTGTGCAAAGCCCCTGAAGCTGAGGCAGGAAGGTGCTGGCTGCAGGGGAAAATTACCAATCAGGAGAAAAGGCTGAGGCAAAGGGAACAAAAAAGCAGCCAGCTAGGGGAAGGATGATGACAGTTTGGCGTCCTCACTCAGCGAGCTGAGGTTGCCAGTGATGTCATTTTAAGTCCAAAATTCTATTCCTCTGCTGAATTTTATGACTACTTAGGGGAGTGAGTCCTGGCATAAGTCCTATGTCTTTACTTCCATATTCTGTGCCTTGTAAAGCTGTATGTTCCAAGACACAAAAGTATTTCCTTGGAGTGAAACAGGTCTATGAACTCAGAAAATACAATGCATAATAAATACAGTATACTAAACCAGTTTTTGAGTTTTGAAACGTGTGTGTGTATACACACACACACACATACACACTTAATTGAGATATAGCCAATATATAACATAGTAGCTTCAGATGTCTAACATAATTTGATATGTATATGTGGTTGTGAAGTAATCACCACCTTAAATCTGGTTAACGTTTATCACCGCATGTTGTTACCAATTTTCCCTTGTACTGAAAACTTTTTTTTAAATAGTTTATTGTCAAATTAGTTTCCATATAACACCCAGTGCTTCTCCCCACATGTGCCCCCCACCATGACCATCACCCCCTCCTCCCTCCCCCCTCAGTCCATGGTTCGTCTCCAGTATTCAGTAGTCTCCCTTGATCTGTGTCCCTCACTCATCCCCACTCTCTTTCCCCCTTCCTCTCCCCATGGTCCCCTGCCAGGTCTGTCCTGTTAGACCTATGAATGCAAACATATGGTATCTGTCCTTCTCTGCCTGACTTATTTCGCTTAGCATGACACCCTCAA
>PISW01014338.1:9048-21672 GCA_004023785.1 Mungos mungo | reverse complement strand
CTATTCCATTGGTCTATGTGTCTGTTTTTGTGCCAATACCATACTGTCTTGATGATGACAGCTTTGTAGTAGAGGCTAAAGTCTGGGATTGTGATGCCTCCCATTTTGGTTTTCTTCTTCAATATAACTTTGGCTATTTGGGGTCTTTTGTGGTTCCATACAAATTTGAGGATAGTTTGTTCTAGCTTTGAGAAGAATGCTGGTGCAATTTTGATTGGGATTGCATTGAATGTGTAGATTGCTTTGGGTAGTAATGACATTTTCACAATGTTTATTCTTCCGATCCATGAACAGGGAATGGTTTTCCATTTCTTGGTGTCTTCTTCAATCTCTTTCATAAGTTTTCTATAGTTTTTATCATATAGGTCTTTTACATCCTTGGTTAGGTTTACTTCTAGGTATTTTATGGTTTTTGTGCATCATGAATGGGATCAGTTTCTTGATTTCTCTTTCTACTGCTTCATTATTGGTGTATAGGAATGCAACTGATTTCTGTACATTGATTTTGTACCCTGCAACTTTACTGAATTCATTGATCAGCTCTAGAAGGCTTCTGGTGGAGTCAATTGGGTTTTCCATGTAGAGTATCATGTCATCTGCGAAAAGGGAAAGTTTGACTTCTTCTTTGCCAATTCTGATGCCTTTTATTTCCTTTTGTTGTCTGATTGCTGATGCTAGGACTTCCAGCACTATGTTAAACAACAGTGGTGAGGTGGACATCCTTGTCATGTTCCTTATCTTGGGGAAAGCTCTCAGCTCATCAGTTGAGGATGATATTAGCTGTGGGCTTTTCATAAACTGCTTTTATAATGTTTAGGTAAGTTCCTTCTATTCCGACTTTCTCAAGGGTTTTTATTAAGAAAGGGTGCTGTATTTTGTCAAATGCTTTTTCTGCATCTATTGACAGGATCATATGGTTTTTTTTCCCCTTCTTTTGTTAATGTGATGGATCACATTGATGGATTTGCGAATATTGACCCAGCCCTGTAACCCAGGAATGAATCCCAGTTGATCATGATGGATAATTCTTTTTATGTGCTGTTGGATTCAATTTGCTAGTATCTTGTTGAGTATTTTTGCATCTGTATTCATTAAAGATATTGGTCTATAGTTCTCTTTTTTGGCTGGGTCTCTGTCTGGTTTGAGTATCAAGGTGATGCTGGCTTCGTAGAATGAGTTTGGAAGTTTTCCTTCTATTTCTATTTTTTGGAATAGTTTGAGAAGAATGGGTATGAGCTCTGCTTTAAATGTCTGGTAGAATTCCCCTGGGAAGCCGTCTGGCCCTGGGCTTTTATTTGTTGGGAGATTTTTGATAACGGTTTCGATTTCTTCGCTGGTTATTGGTCTGTTCATGCTTTCTATCTCTTCCCGTTTGAATTTTGGCAGTGCATGTGCATTTAGGAATTTGTCCATTTCTTCTGTGTTGTCCAGTTTGTTGGCATATAATTTTTCATAGTAATCTCTGATGATTACTTGTATTTCTAATGGATTGGTTGTAATAGATCCTTCTTCATTCATGATTTTGTCTATCTGGGTGCTCTCTCTTTTCTTTCTGAGGAGTCTGGCTAGAGGTTTATCGATTTTGTTTATTTTTTCAAAGAACCAACTCTTGGTTTCATTGATCTGCTTGACTGTTCCTTTGGATTCTATATTGTTTATTTCTGCCCTGATCTTTATGATTTCTTTTCTTTTGCTGGGGTTGGGGTGCTCTTGCTGCTTCCCTTGTAGTTCCGGTAGGTGCTCTGTTAAATTTTGAATTTGCACTTTTTCTAGTTTGTTGAGATTGGCCTGGATTGCAATATACTTTCCTCTTAGGACTGCCTTTGCTGCATCCCAGAGATTTTGGATTGTTGTATTTTCGTTCTCGTTAGTTTCCATATATTTTTTAATTTCCTCTCCTATTGCCTGATTAACGCAATCATTCTTTAGTAGGGTGGTTTTTAACCTCCACATTTTTGGAGGTTTTCCAGACTTTTTCCTGTGGTTAATTTCAAGTTTCATACCATTGTGATCTGAAAGTGTTCATGGTATGATCTCTATTCGTTTATACTTATGGAGGGCTGCTTTATGCCTCAGTATGTGATCAATCTTGGAGAATGTGCCATGTGCACTCAAGAAGAAGGTGAATTTCCTATCTTCAGGATGCTGAGTTCTAAATATATCTATCAATTCCATCTGTTCCAATGTGTCGTTCAGGTCCATTGTTTCCTTAGTGATTTTCTGTTTGGTTGATCTATCCATTGCTGTCAGTGGAGTATTAAAGTCCCCTGCAATTAGCACATTTTTGTCAATAGGATTGTTTCTGTCTGTGATTAATTGTTTTATGTATTTGGGCGCTCCCAAATTTGGCACATAGATATTTATAATTGTTAGCTCTTCCTGATGGAGAGATCCTGTAATTATTATATAATGTCCTTCTTCATCTCTTGTTACTGCCTTTACTTTAAAGTCCATTTTGTCTGATATAAGGATGGCTACTCCAGCTCTCTTTTGGCTTCCAGTGGCATGATAGATATTTCTCCATCCCTTTACTTTCAACCTGAAGGTGTCTTCCGGTCGAAAATGAGTCTCTTGTAGACAACAAATAGATGGGTTTTGTTTTTTTTATCCATTCTGCTACCCTGTGTCGTTTGTTTGGAGCATTCAGTCCATTTACATTCAGTGTTATTATTGAGAAATGTGGGTTTAGAGTCATTGTGTTCTCCCTAGAATTCATGTTTATAGTGGTATCTCTGGTACTTTGTATTCTTTGCAACATTTCCCTTATAGAGTCCCTCTTAAGATTTCTTGTAGGGCTGGTTTGGTGGTCATGAATTCTCTCAGTTTTTGTTTATTTGGGAACACTTTTATCTCTCCTTCTATTTTGAATGACAGGCTTGCTGGATAAAGGATTCTTGGCTGCATGTTTTTTCTGTTCATCACATTGAAGATTTCCTGCCATTCCTTCCTGGCCTGCCAGGTTTCGTTAGATAGGTCTGTAACCACTCTGATAGGTTTCCCTTTGTATGTGAGGGCCCTTTTCTCCCTAGCTCCTTTCAGAATTCTCTCTTTATATTTTGCCAGTTTCACTATGATATGTCGTGCTGAAGGCCGATTCATGTTACGTCTTAAGGGGGTTCTTTGTGCCTCTTGAATTTGAATGTCTATTTCTTTTCCCATATTTGGGAAATTCTCAGTTATAATTTGGTCTAGTATCCCTTCAGGCCCTTTCTCTCTCTCTTCCTCTTCAGGAATCCCTATGATACGGATGTTGTTCCACTTGATTGTGTCACTTAGGTCTCGAATTCTCCTTTCCTGCTCCTGGATTAATTTCTCTCTCTTTTTTTCAGCTTCCTCTTTTGGTAGAACTATATCTTCTAATTCACCTATTCTTCTCTCTGCCTCGTCAATCCTTGAGGTGGCTGCCTCCAGTTTGTTATTCACCTCACCTATTACCTTTTTAAACTCATTATATTGCCTAGTCATTGTCTCAGTTGATTCTTTGATGCTTTTCTCAACCCCAGCGATTAATTTTATGACAAGTTTTTTAAATTCTTGATCTGGTATGTTGTCTAGATCTGTCTTGAGCAGTTCTGTGGCTGTGACTTCCTCTTGGAGGTTCTTCAGAGGAGAGTTCCTTCGTTTTGTCATTTTTGCTAGTTTTCTGTCTCTTGTCACCTTTAGAAAGCTCGTTGTGCACTGTGCACCTTTTAATATTTCTCTGTTACAGGAGGCTTATTGACTGTCCAGGGCCTGTAGTTTCAGGAAATATTCTTTTAATGGTGTCTCTCAGTTTCTCTTGTTGTGCCTTTGAATATTTTATTTCCCTACTCAGCGGTATTTGGGACTCGCTGTCATGCACACTTTGGCTTGTTTCTTGGTGTAGCCCTAAGAAGGAAAACAGACAGACAGACACAGAGGGAACAGTAACACACAAACGCAGAGACAAATCAAACAAACAAACACATTAACAGGGGGAAAGAAAATAGAGCGAATGGAGAGGAAAGAGACGAAAAGAGGAGAAGAAAAGAAAAAGAAAAAGAGGAAAAGAAAAAAAAATAAAAAAAAATTAAAGGGGGTCAGAGACAACAAAGGACAGTGGACAGTATAAAAGTGTATGACCAGTTGAGGGGAGAGGTAGGGATGAGATATATTCTCCTATATAAAGAAGAAAAGAAAAAGAAAAAAAAAGGGAAAAAGGAGAAAGGAAAATAATGAGTAAAAAGTTTTAAAAATTTAAGTAAAAAAAAATAATAATAAAAAGTATGTACAGAAAAAAGCGAAAAGAAAAAAAATGAAGAAAAAAAAGAAAAATTATTTAAAAAAGCAAAAACAACAACAACAACAATTTAAAAAAAACAAAAACAAAAATGGCAGCTCCCCCTTTTGGATAGGCGTGGTTTAATGTGGTAGGTCTTGGAGGCTGCTCTCAGAGGCTCCACCTTGGTGTCTGCAGAGATTAGATAGGCAGGCGTCACGCCAGGCTTTGCTGAACTATGAACTGTAGGCCACTCTAATGAGTCCAATCTCCTTTTGCCGCGATTGAGCCAAGTTGTATTTTCAAGGCCCGCCTTGGTTCAAAGTTCCAGTCCATGCACTATTTATGCTACCACAGATGAGATGTTTTTGTTTTGGTTGCTGGCTTCTTAGGGGGAGGAATTAATTTGTCTTGGCTCAGACTGGGATTTCGGCTGTCCTTGCCTGGGGCGAGATGCGCAGCAGGAGGTGATGTGCGTATGCACCGTTGCAGACCCAACCCCCGGCAGAGATCGCGTTAGCGTTGGGGGAGGAATGAGGGCATAGCTGTTGCCTGAGGTGGCACCGGGAGCTGCTGGAAATGAGCTGGGAGCTCCTGCAGCCTGCGCACGCACCCGGGTCTCCACCGCCACCAACTCTCTGCAGGGATCGTGCAGAGGTGGGGGCTATCTTTTTCCCCTGTTGGCACCCGGGATTCAGGGCCCGTGCGGTCAATGCTGGGGGCGAGATGCGCCGCAGAAATGAGGTGCATGCTCCCACTCCCAAAACCGAGGTCGAAGTGAGCACCCCTGACACAGCCGCTGCCGTGGTGGCCGACTCCTTGCCAAGATGGCGCTGGGCTGGAAGCTGTTCCTTCCCTTGCGCCAACTGGGTTTGGGATTTAGGCCACCCAGCAGTTATCTATGGAGTGAGCTTTTCCAAGTGCAGTTAAGCGTTCTTTACCTCTTCCCCAGAGACAGTACTATGAGCGTGTTCAGTCTCTCTGCCTCTTCCCTTTGTCTCTTGGGCTCCGCGCACTTGCCCCGCGTTGGGCTGGGGCTGCGACCTCCCCTGCCTGTCTCGGGCTGGCCCGTTTGCCAATCTCCCCAGTTCGCACTCACTCACTCAGGTATCCTTCAGGTTCTCTTCCTTCTGGAGTCCGTATTTTCTCCTTCCGCTCTTGCAGATGAGGGTAATGTCCTTCTCAGTTCGATCGATGGGGCAGACGAAGTTTACAGAGCTCCCTTCCTCTCCGGCATCTTGGCTCCTCCTGTATTTTAATTTTAATTTTAATGTGGCTAAAGTACATTTCAGCATGATTGAAAACATTTAAAGGGCAAGAGAGTCACTTTCCATTGTACTGGAGGAGTTACATTAAATTAATGTAGGTTTTAAAGGAAATCCCTCTTGCATATTTAGCCCTACCATTATAGTTTCTTTCTTCTTCCAGGGAAGCCAATTCTTGTCCCCTTCTTTTTGTGTCATGAGCTAAAGAGAAAAGGAATCTTTGCTAAATTTCTCTCTTTGAGAATTGGAAACCAAAATCCAAGGTGCTTACCCATACATCTGGAGATTGCTGTCCCTTGTGACCTCCAAGTAGGGTGTCTGGTTCTCAGCTGGCCCAATGCCGTGGTGATTTTTACTTCGGGTTATTTTGCTCAGTAAGCTAGCATCATAAATTTAGGAGGCTTCCTTTTCTCAATTTTTTTTTATGTTTATTTACATTTGAGAGGGGGGGGGGGAGACAGAGCATGAGTGGGGGAGGGGCAGAGAGAGAGGGAGACACAGAATCTGTAGCAGGCTCCAGGCTCTGAACCATCAGCACAGAGCTCTATCCAGGGCTCGAATTCAACAGTGAGATCATGACCTGAGCCGAAGTCACCTGCTCAACGGACTGAGCCACCCAGGTGCCCCTATATTTCAATACTACTTTTAAGGTACCAAAACATGTGTCATTGATAATAAAGCAGGAGGTGACTGGAGTGAAATGAATTGAGCTTACAATTATGATGTTAGTGAATCTATGTCTGGGATAGTGGTCCTCAATTTTAGTCTCCCCTTAGAATCACCTGGGGAGCTTCTAGAAATCCTAATGGCAGGCTAGAAGCCAGACCAATTAAATTAGAATCTCTGATGGTATGACTCAGATGTCATAATTTTATAAGCTCCCCAAGTGATTCCCAGTTGGATTTGTTCTCAGTGTGCTGATGAAATCCAGTATTGAGCCTGAAGAGGCTCAGGGACAGACTTGATCTTATGAGATTCACAAAGATAGTGAATGTGTCCCCATGAGAACTTTGGGTGGATATCCAGCCAGCCATTTCTGAAGATGGACAATATACTACCGAGACAGTCCTACTGACCAGAGTCCCCAGAAAGGCTCTGCATGATTTCATGTCACACGAACCCAAACTACCTTAGCTAAACTATAACACATCTTCTGTGAGATTTGCAAACAAGTCTTGGCTCCACATTCCCAAATAACTGAACTAAAGGGGTAGGAGGTATGTAGGCTAGAGTCAGAGCATTGGAGAGGGACAGGAGATGGGAGAGATGGCACATCGTCTAGCATTTGCACATAGACCCTCTTTTTTTTTTTTTTTTTTTTTTTTTTTTTTTTTTTTTTTTTTTTTTTTTTTTTTTTTTTTTTTTTTTTTTTTTTTTTTTTTTTTTTTTTTTTTTTTTTTTTTGTAGAAGAAGGGTGCCCCTGAGGGCTGGAAGGTTCCCATCCTGAGGACTGGCTCACTGTTCTTCAGTTATTTTCTCCAATCCAAATGGCAAAGGTGGATTTGAGTGTTTTGTTGAACTTCAGAACCTGTTTCTGAGTCATGAATTATCTATTCCAGCTGCTCTGAGATATCCAACTTGTATCCCTCTCTAGCACTTGCTGTGTCCATAGCCCTTCTGCACAAACTCTGCTGGATGATGGGTAATTGGGCTGCTGGTTTTAACCCCTCATATGCTGCTGGCCTCAAGTCTTAATAGGGGGAGAGAATTTCTAGGCAGCCTTGTGGAGTAGAGGGAAGTGTAAAAGTTTTCACCGAAGAAGAAATGTTGTTTTATGTGACACTAAAATATTCAAGCAGAGTAAGGAGATATAGAAAGAGGGTGGGAGGAGAAGGAGAGGACCAAATAAAAGGCCATCAGGACTTTAAAACCCAATGACTGGTCAGTTTCTAACTACTAAGATCAAGTTAGGCCAGGAAGTGAACAGTCCTTCTTGTAGTTGAAATGCAATGAAGAAAATGTCAGAATACAATTTTTATATCATGGGATTCAACCAGAGTCTGGACTTATTGCTTCCAATATTAAACAAATCTGCGAAGATCAGGCAGTCTAAGAAGACTGCATTGAGGGGATAAAATTGGGCGCATATGAAATGTCCACTGAATTCTGGAACCTGAACATCGTTTTCTCTCCAAAGTTTATCTTCTAAGATTTATTCACCCTATGCTTTACAGGTGACCCCTGAACCACTTTGGTTTGAACTACATGGGTCTGCTTATATGTGGATTTTCTTTTCAAGAAATATATTGCAAAACATTTTTTGGAGGTTTGTGACAATTTGGGAAAACTCACAGAAGAACCCAATAGCCTAGAAATACTGAAAGTTGTAAGAAAATATAGGTACTACTGTAAGAGTAAAGTATCTGACACACACAAAATATGTGTTAATTGACTCTTTATGTTATTGGTAAGGCTTCTGGTCAACATTAGGCTCTTGGTAGTTCAGTTTTTTGGTAGTTGAAAATTATATGCAGATTTTCAACTCTGTAGGAGTCCCCTGCCCTGGGGTGGAGGGAGGCCTAGTCGTTCAAGGGTCAGCTATAGTTTGAGATGATTCTATCTAAAATGAGAATGATGCCATTTTAAAATTGCTTTTTAGTGTTTGAAGTCTTTTGATGCTTTGGAGTTTCAGGCTTACGCCTTGTGGCCTTTTTCTCCTTTGATGAGAAATGTGAATGGTAGGCAAGTCAGTGAAGAAGGCTCGTCCTTCAGGCTCAGTGGAAGAGTGTTTCCCAGTAGAGGGCATCCTTACGTAATGAATTTCTCTTTACCCTCAAAATTATTTGCAGATATTGATGTGCATTAGGGAACAGAGTTTTCTTCCAAAGCCTTTACAGTTTAGCTTGCTTTTGGCAAGTCATTTATACATAAGGTGTTAAAGTGTTAAGAGGATTTGTTCCAATATTTTTCTTAGTTGGGTAAGCGATAAGTTGTACTATTAATGATGATGGTAGCAGATCATAAAATGGTTTAAATTTCTGCTGATTTTATTTACTCATACATTCGGCCAATATTGACTGAGTGTATTCTGTGTGCAAGGCAAGGGGGGGGGATGTCTACAAGAGTGAACCTGAATCAAGCTTTCCTGGAAGAGAATTTATGAAATAGAGAATAAGATATAAATGCAGGAAGTTAAACTATAAGACAAAATATTTATTCTTGTTTCAAATATTTGCTGACTTCTCTAATATTAATTATTGGTGGGCTTTAGAATTCTTTCCATTTTCTGTTATAGATGGTGGCCAGAATATTCAAGTTGTTTCAAAATCTTTCAGCTTCTGCCAAAATTGATTTGTTTAAGCCTCCTTTCTTTCTACTTTTGAAGTCCAACTACATTTTAAGAGGAAATTAATCTGTACATTGCAATTCTACCCATGATTTTTAAAATAGGTTATTTGGAAAGACTTGTTCATTGTCTTGGTTTCCTCTAAAGTCTTTCCATTTCTAGTGAAAAAGGGGAATTGTTGTAACTTGGTTCTTCTCGACCCAGAGGAAATCTGGAGTGAAATTTGGAAATGGAGAGTTGTTTAACCTTTTCCTATCAGAGCGTTGGCAGTGGCAGGTTTTTTTTGAAAGTGTGTGGGTTGAACGCTGTAGGCTTAAGACCAGGCCACAGGCTCCAGTGATTCATTTGATCCCTGCAGGCTGATGTCACCAGCTGAGAAACAAGCGACTCTCCAAGTTCAGATGCTTTCTCCACCTCAAGGATGGGACCATTCAACCTACAAAGAGAGGCAGAACCAGCAGTTTCTGAAGCTTGTTATTTTAATAAAGTAGTTTGCAGCACCTTCCAGTGGTGGGCAGATATGAATATGGAGATGCCTTTTGTCTTGGATTCTGTGTTCTGTAAAACCTCTTGAAGCAATACCTGAAGCCCCCTGAAACATGGGGAGCTAAGTGCTGAACCTGGGAACATACTAGTAGGTTTGGGCGCTTCCAGAGGAAACACAGGTGTTTGCTCAGTGGCCTGGGCTGACTACACTTTCTATAATTATCCTGCTATGGGAGAAACCAGAATAGCCCAGTGTGCCAGGCGTCTTGGGGAGAGTGCCATTTTGGAGGCCAGTTAAGTTTTTCAGTCGTTGGGTCTATTTCCAGTGGCGGCTTCTATGGTGTGCATTGTTAGTGCTTCATTCAGATCTCTTTTACTAGACTGGCACACCCATCCCCAGATGCTGAGTGTTGGCTGTAAATGATTCATAGCTGTGCTTTCCTCTAGAGAATTGTCCCTCATTGAAAAGAGTCACCTTGTCATGAAGTTTATGCCCCTTTGAGTTAATTCACAAACAATGACTGACTGAAAATGAGGTTCAAAAAGTCAGCCTCCTTTCCTCAAGGTAGGAACCAACTTTGTGGTTGACTCATGCTCTGCGGGTCCCCATGGAATCAGGCTGAAGGAAATGTCCAGCTGAGATCACCTCCTCCTTGCTCAGTAACTTTCCTTCCATCCTGCTTCCCTCACTTTCCTTCACCCAAGAACATTTCTGCAATAAATTGTCTCAGGCTTTGCTTTTAGAAAAGTTACCAGAGACACCACCTCTTTTGGCTTGGAAGAAAAGATAGTCTTCTTTGCTTTAGATAATGTGTTGTCAACAGTTACCTTCTACTCTTTTTAAAAGGCACATTTTATTCATAAGTCAGTCGCTATATGCTTCAGTCTGGTCTCCAAGGTGAATCTTGTTAAATCCAAGCCAGTCATGATAGTTTCATTCTCTTTTCCGGTGAGTTATTTAAGAATTGTATGCGATCATGAGTCTACAACACAGGAGGCAAGCATATGCAAGGGGAAAAGACAGTTTCTTCAATAAATGGTGTTGAGAAACCTGGACAGCTACATGCAAAAGAATGAAACTGGACCACTTTCTTCCCGTACACAAAAACAAAAGGATTTAAAAGTAAAAGGGTTAAAGACTTAAATGTGAGACCTAAAACTATAAAAATTTGAGAAGAGAATTAGGCAGTAACTTCTCTGACATTGGCCATAGCAAAATTTTTCTAGATATCTCTTCTAAAGCAGGGGAAACAAAAGAAAAAATAAACTATTGGAATTACATCAAAATAAAATGTGTTTGCACTGGAAAGGAAACCATCAATAAGACAAAAAGGCAACCTACTGAATGGGAGAGGACATTTGCAATGACATATTTGATAAGGGCTTAATATCTTAAATATTTAAACAACTTATACAACTCAACACCCAAAAAACCCAAATAGTCTGATTTTAAAATGGGCAGATGACTTGAATAGACATTTCCCCAAAGAAGACATACACATGGCCAACAGACACATGAAAAGATGTTTGACATATCTAATCATCAGGGAAATACCAATTAAACCACACTGAGATATCACCTTATACCTGTCAAAATGGCTAGAATTAAGAGAGACAGGAAATAATAAGTATTGGCGAGGCTGTGAAGAAAAAGGAACTCTTGTACACTGGTGATGGGAATATAAATTGGTACGAGTTCTGTGGAAAACAGTATGGAAGTTCCTCAAAAAATTAAAAATAGAAATAGTGTAATATCCAATAATTCCATTACTGGGTATTTACTCAACGAAAACAAAAACAAAAACACTAATTTGAAGAAACTTATGCACCCCTGTGTTTATAGTAGCATTATTTACAACAGATATGGAGGCCAAAATATGGAAGCAGCCCAAGTTTCCATCCATAGATGAATGCATAAAGATATAGTGTATATGTAAAAAACAGAAAATTACTCTGCCATAAAAAGAATGAGATCTTGCTATTTGCAACAACGTAGATGTGCCTAGAGGGTACTATGCTAAGTGAAATAAATCGGAGACAGACAAACACCATATGATTTCACTTACATGTGGAATCTAAAACACAAAACAAACAAACAAGCAAAAAACTGAAATCAGATTTATACAGAAAATGAACTAATGGTTTCCAGAGGGGAGGGAGATGGGGAGAATGGGCGAAATGGGTGAAGGGGAGTAGGAGATAGTCTTCCAGTTATGGAATGAATATGTCACAGCATAGGGAATACAGTTAATGGTATTGTAGTATCATTGTATGGTGATAGATAGTAGATACATTTGTGGTGAGGACAGCGTAACATAACATTTGTGGTGAGGACAACATAGATAATTGTTGAATCGCTATGCTGTACACCTGAAACTCATGTAACATTGTGTGTCAACTCAAGAAAATAAAAAAGAATAGCACATGACCTAATTCCAGTCAATGGCACCTGAGGGAAGACTGCTGAAGGGCATCTGAACATGTTTTATTTGCTCTTAAAAGGAGAGCAAAACAAAACATATGCATATATTTTTCTCTGGAAGTTGTCAAGTGAGAATGTGATAGTGGAGCTTCAACAATCATTTTGTGATCATAAGGGGAGGTATAATAATCTCAGACTCTGAGATCCTGGATCTGCCTCACTTTTAGTTATAAAAACAACAAAAGTTCATATTTGTTTATACAATCTTTAGTTGAATCTGTTTTTATTTGTAAAGAAGAGTACACTAGATATCTATAAAGCTAGTCTTGAAAAAGTTACTTTATAGTGGCCAAGTGATGGTGAGGACATAGAAACAAGCAAGTAATCGATACTCTCCATTCTGTTTTTCTGTAATAAGGAGAAAAATGGGTTGGTAATAATATGAATGGTATTTTGTTTTGGCTTACATTGCTAGATTATTGAATAGGCTTAACTTAAATAGAAGCAGTAGGAAATGGGCTTTTTCTTTCATCACTTTCTTCAAATATTCTCTGTTGTATTTCCCTCACCTCTTCTCCCCCATGACAGTTTTTTGTTCACTTTCAGCTCTAATAATGGTCTCATTCTTGTATTATAAATTATAGTATAAGTTAAGTGAGTACTTTCAGTCATGCATTCATTTAAAAATATGCTCTTTTTCTACAGCTCAGGCCTGAAGATTCAAGTTTAGGGTCTGGAAAAGGAGAAGCAGTGATGGTTTATTTTTTCACCATCCTATGCTTGCATCCTATTTTCTAGGGTCTTTTTTTTTTTTTTTTTTTTTTTTTTTTTTTTTTTTTTTTTTTTTTTTTTTTTTTTTTTTTTTTTTTTTTTTTTTTTTTTTTTTTTTTTTTTTTTTTTTTTTTTTTTTTTTTTTTTTTTTTTTTTT
>PISW01014337.1:0-21478 GCA_004023785.1 Mungos mungo | reverse complement strand
AGCCTCTACTACAAAGCTGTCATCCTCAAGACAGTATGGTATTGGCACAAAAACAGACACATAGACCAGTGGAATAGAATAGAGAACCCAAAACTGGGCCCACACCTGTATGGCCAATTAATTTTTGACAAAGCAGGAAAGAGTATCCAATGGAAAAAAGACTGCCTCTTTAGCAGGTGGTGCTGGGAGAACTGGACAGCAACATGCAGAAGAATGAAACTAGACCACTTTCTTACACCATACACAAAAATTAACTCAAAATGGATGAAGGACCTGAATGTGAGACAGGAAACCATCAAAACCCTCGAGGAGAAAGCAGGAAAAAACCTCCTAGACCTCTACCACAGCAATTTCCTACATAACTTTTATTAAATCTGTGAAACCCTATTTTCAAAAGAAAAAATTAAAATCTGTGCCCTCTTAGAGGTTCATGAATTGTCAAGACTGAAGAAATATCTGAGTTCCTGGAAATCCTCACAGGGAACAGGTGACTGTCTGTCCTGGTTCATATGGATGTTACATGAATGAAAAAGAAGATTGTGTCTTGCTCAAGTCACTGCGTTTTACCGTTTCTTTGTTATGGCAATTTGGTTCATACCTAACAGACAGAGAATTATTTTATTTTATTGTATTTCTTAATTTAATTTAATTTGAAATATGATCATGAACTTACATTTTACAATCTGATTTTAAAATTAGTATATCAGGGTGCCTGGGTAACTCAATCCATTAAGCGTCTGACTTCAGCTCAGGTCATGATCTCACCTCATCTTGTGTGTTCCAGCTCCAGGTCAGGCTCTGTGCTGACAGCTCAGAGCCTGGAGCCTGCTTCAGATTCTGTGTCTCCCTCACCCTCTCCCTCTGCCCCTCCCCAGCTCATGCTCTGTCTCTCTCTCAAAAAATGAATAAATATTAAAAAAATAAATAAAATTAGTATATCAACAGTTTTCTATACCACTACATTGTTTTACATCATTTTTCATACTCTTCCATTATATAAATAGGCCATAATCTGAAGATTTTACTTTTGTTAGAAATAGGACATTTCTAATTTTTTTCCTGTGGTAAACAGAGTTTATTGCTGAGCTTATAAACACTGCTGAGTTGCTAAATCATTGTTCACATTTGTGGTTATTTCTTTAGTACAAGTATATAGAAACAAAATAGCATTTTTATGTATTTAAGGCCTCTTTATATTTCCTTCATTATATATTAATATTACTGAAGAACCTGTCACGTAACTGTAGTTTCATTCAATGCTGTCAATAGTTTTGTTCTAATGTATGCCCAGTTGCTGACTTCATTCCATCAGTTCATCTCAATTTAACTGAAAAGTACTGCAAGAATTCTAACTATACAGCACAATCATTTCCCTACCAACTCTGAAGAGTAAAGTCACAACATTTTGTCTAAGAAATGAATTAATGTCATTTTCTTAACCCAACATATTATCTAATATCCTGATTACTTTAGTATTTTATATTTAAAACTAAGATTCTCTTTTATCACGGAATTTCTTAGAAATATAATAAAGAGAAAAAAAGAAACATAATTAAGATATTTAGTCAAAACCCATAAACATTATAATTTTACTCCCTTTTATGATTTTTAAAGAGCAGAAGCATAAACTTATTAAATCATATTTAGTTTAGAAAAACCTATCTTCTTTAATTGTACTTTAAGCAAGAAAAATCACAGAGAAAATGCTCCCAAATAGCTTGAAGTTATTGAAGTTTATTTCACATTTCTTCTATCCTTTTTTTCAAATGATTATTTATTTTTGAGAAAGAGAAAAAGAGAGAGAGAGAAAGCATGCTCAGGGGTGAGGCAAAGAGAGAGAGAGGGAGACACAGAATCTGAAGCAGGCTCCAGGCTCTGAGCTGCCAGCACAGAGCCCGATGGATATGGAACTTGTTACTCATGAACCATGAGATCATGACCTGAGCTAAAGTCAGACACTTAACCAACTGAGCCACCCCGGTGCCTCTTGAGTATCCAACTCTTGCTTGATCTCAGCAGAGCCTGACATGGAACTTGAACCCACAAACCATGAGATCATGAACTGAGCCAAAGTTGGATGCTTAACCTTCTGAGCCATCCAGGTGCTCCTCAAATAAGTAATTACTTTTTCAACCCTTTCTTTTTTAATTAAGTTGGTGGTGATACTTTTAAGATGAAACCCTAACAAGAAATCATTATTGCATCTCAATAATTCTTTTTTTTTTTTTTTTTTTGTAGTTTATTTTCGAGACAGAGAGAGACAGAGCATGAGTGAGGGAGGGGCAGAGAGAGAGGGAGACACAGAATCTGAAACAGGCTCCAGGCCCTGAGCTAGCTGTCAACACAGAGCCCGACACGGGGCTTGAACCCACGAACCATGAGATCATGACTTGAGCTGAAGCCAGGGTCTTAACCGACTGAGCCACTCAGGTGCCTCTTCATCTCAATAATTCTTAAGGCAGCAGTTTCTTCTCATAAATAAAGTATTATATCTAAGGGATCATTCTATTTTTATAAATTTGAATGTGGGTATGGGAGGAATGAATTGGTAAATATTGACTCAAAAATTTATGAGAGAACAGAATTACTCCTTTTTGTTTTTAATAGTCTTCCATAGTAAGTACCAATGACCTTCACAGAAATCACATCAAAAATAGACTTAAGATGATGTATTTAGGAATCATACAGATTTATGTTTTGCAGTGTGTTGTTGTTATTGTTGTTTTCTGTGGGCATGGAAAATGTGAATTTTACAAAGTTGCTCAATAATAATAAAAACAGTTGAAATTGAATCCTAGATTTAAAAATCTACTCAATAATCCACTCATCAATTCAATCACTTATTTATGGAATAATTGGCAACTGGGCAAAGCACTGTCCTTTGGGAGAGACAATGTCCAGAAATAAGTACAGTTTAGGGTAGAAATGATAAGTGCAGTACAAAAGAGGAAAAGAATTGTTCCCATTGAGAGAAATAGGGGAGTGTGATGTTTATAACATGTTTTGATAGGTGGCATTTGACTATCCCAGAAATTGGGAGGGCAAACAGAATGTACAAAAAAATACTTTTGTAAGAAAGACCAGGAACTACATGGGGACACTGGCTTGCTCAGGTAAAGTGACTTAATTCAGGCTGCTATCACAGAATACTATAGAATAGGTGTTTTATAAATAACAGAGATTTATTTCTCAGTTTTGGAGGCTGGAAACCCAAGATTGGGGTCCTAGCACAGTTTTGTTGCAGACTGCTGACTTCTGATTGCATCCTCCCAGGGTGGAGAGTAGAGAGCAGAGACATGCTTTCCTGACTTAAAGGATACTAACCCAAATCATCAGGGCCCCACCCTTATCACTTCATCTAATCTTTTTCTCCCAAAGCCCCACCTCTTAATACCATCATATTAGGGGTAGGGTTGAATATATGAATTTGGGAGGACATACACATTCCCCATAATATTAGGGTAATGTTGCAGATGTGAGAAGAGTAACAAGAAAGAAATTTGGGATAAAACAACAACAAAAAGATACTGGGCCAGATTGCAGAGGGCTTGAATTTCAAGTTAAGGATTTTGGCTACGAAGTTCTATGAACTCTCAGAAATTCTCCATCAGGGGCGCCTGAGTGGCTCAGTTGGTTAAGCCTCTGATTCGTGACTTCTGCTCAGGTCATGATCTCACGTTTTATCCTTGGGCTCTGAGTGCTCACAGTGCAGAGCCTGCTCTGGATCCTGTCTTTCCCTTGCTCTCTGCCCCTCCCTGCTGGTGTTCTGTTTTTCTCTCTCAAAATAAACATAAAAAAAAAATTATCTTGGCATATTCTACTGAAAAACAAAACAAAATACAAGAAAAATTTTTACTCCTTTGTTTTATGCTTAGCCTATTGTTACATTTCTAAATTATGACACACCAGTGGAAGAAAGAGTGACTTAATATATGCATATCCATGATATGGAAAAAGAAGCTCTCCAATAACAGGATTACAATTTTATTTTTTTAACTTAAAAAATTTTTTTAATGCTTTTTATTTATTTTTGAGAGACAGAGAGAGACAGTGCGAGCAGGGGAGGGTCAGAGAGAGAGGGAGATACAGAATCCGAAGTAGGCTCCGGGCTCTGAGCTAGCTGTCAACACAGAGCCTGACACGGGGCTCGAACCCACGAACCGTGAGATCATGACCTGAGCTGAAGCCAGATGATTAACGACTGAGCCACCCAGGTGCCCCAAACTTTTTAATGTTTATTTATTTGCAGAGAGACAGACAGACAGACAGACAGACAGAATGTGAACAGGGGAGGGGCAGAGAGAGAGGGAGATACAGAATCCGAAGCAGACTCCAGGCTCTAAGCTGTCAGCACAGAGCCCGATGTGGGGCCCAAACTCACAAATCATTAGATCATCCCCTGAGCTGAAGTTGGATGCTTAACCGACTGAGCCACCAGGTGCCCCCAGGATTACAAATTGAAAGTAAACTCGATTGAAGGAAAGATGGCAAAATTAGTGGAAGAAACTGAAATGAAGACATAATTTATGGGAGATTTTGACTAGGAATATCAAACATAATCATATGTTAGGATTTGTGCATGATACTGATAGAGCTATTTTTGAAAAAAAAAATCTTTAACTATGATTTTCCTAATGCATATATTCCCTACTACAGGGGTCATCCTGAAGTAATAGTGGAAATTAGATAATCACTCAGCAACAAATGGCAGTAAGAATATGGGGCTTGGGGTACTGACTTGGGATTTAGGTCACAGCTCTGACATAATGTTGTATAAATTTGGGGAAAGTCACTGAAACTTTCAGAGCTTCAGTCCCATTATTCCTATACTTATCCTTAGCCTTTTACAATAGAGCAGACTCCCTGTTCTACCGATTTCCTGGGTCATTGGCGCCCTCCAATGCTACAGGGCAAGTGAATGAATGTAATATCAGTGTCCTTGTTTCCCTAGGAATCACTAGTCTCCCTGATCATATATTCTGGGATCTAGTTCTTGATCTTACTGTCATATGGTTGACACAAACTCTCTTGAAAATATTTCCATTTAAATATTGAAGACTGAGAAGTCAAAGTTCTGAGGAAGAAAATTGTGACGGTAAAATTTCAGGCACCTTAACAAGGTAAGTCACTTTACTTTCTGGGCTTTAAGCTCTCTACCTATATGATTAAGGAGTTTGTAAATTGATGGCACAGAGGAATCACCTGATGAGATTTAAAGCTATAAATTCCTCATCTCCATCCCAGACCTATCAAATCAGAATCATAGAAAATAATCGTGGAAGATAGGAACATTTAAAATGAGTAATGAAAGAGCTGCAGTTCTAATCATAATCAGAAGCATAGTTTGTCTATAAGACATTAGAATTACGCAGTGCCAATTTTTAAAAGTTTTCTAGATTATCTGGATGCACTCTTCCAAATTTTTTTCTCTGAGTCTTACTTAAGGTTATAGTGCCTAACTTCAAATGGAAACTAGACTGTATGTAACATCTCGAGTAAGAGGGATAGTGATGATATTCATAGCAATAATAATAAGAAAAACAGTGAATACGTTTGATTAGTTGAATATGACTAACTTTGGGATAATACGGTGTGATATGACATCAAATTAGTTACATTAGAACCCCTTGATTGATAGGAGAGACTAGATGAACATACCAGACTTGACTTTAAAGAATTCTTATCCTACTCCTCAAATGTAATTCTGAGATTTGGGTGTCTTCTACCAGTAATTTGGAATTTTTAGCCTACCTGTGCCTTAATTGTAATGTTTAATGATAAATGATGTTGTGATATAATAAGAAATATGTATTTGATCTTTATTTCTAATTCTTGACTCTGAGCTCCTAACTTGGACTTTCCTTGTTGATGGTGTGAGAGGGATGTTCTTTGTTATTCATAATAAGTTCATTTTAATCATACCTGGTTCATGTTAATAAGATGACTCTTGTTGAGCCTCTAGATACCTTTCAGATGGAGGCTGGTTGGCAGAGTAGCCAACCATGTGAGTAGTGTTAAGGCTTTAATTTCCGCCCACCTGACCTTGAGGGAGAGGAGGGAGGGTGAAGATTGAATTAATCAACAATGGCCAATGATTTACTCAATCATTCCTTTGTAATGGAAACTCCATAGGAAACCTAAACTACAGGATTCAGAGAGCTTCTGGCTTGGTGATCACAGGGAGATGCTGAAGGGGTGATGCCCCTAGGAAGGGCATAAAAGCTCTGGGCCCATTGCCCTGTAGATCACTTTCGTTTGGGTGTTCATGAGTGTATCCTTTGTAATAAACTGGTAATCATACATAAACTGTTTCCTTGAGTTCTGTGAGCCTTTCTGCAAGTTATGGAATCTGAGAAGGTCATGAGGATTCCTGGTGTATAGCCAGTTGATCAGAAGTATGATGAGGATTTATGATTAGCATCTGAAGTGCTAATGGGGGGCCATTTTGTGGGACTGAGCCCTTAACCTGTGGTGTATGCTTTAATTCCAGGTAGTATGTGTCAGAATTGAGTTGAATTGTAGGACAACCAGTTGATATCTGCAGAGGTGGGAAATTGGTTAATGTTGAAGGAAACTTCTACACATTTGGTTTCAGAGGTACTGTGAGTAGAAACAGATCTTAAGGGGCACTTGGGTGGTTCAGTCAATTAAGTGTCAGACTTCGGCTCAGGTCATGATCTCACGGATCATGGTGCTGAACCCCATATTAGACTCTGTGCTGACAGCTCAGAGGCTGGAGCCTGCTTCAGATTCTGTGTCTCCCTCTCTCTCCACACCTCCCCCCACCACTTGCACTCTCTCTCTCTCTCTCTCTCTCAAAAATAAATAAATATTAAAAAAATAAAAGAAACAGGGGAAACTAGGTGGCTCAGTCAGTTAGGGTCTGACTTCTGCTCAGATCATGATCTTGCGGTTGGTGAAGTCAAGCCCCACGTGGGGTTCTGTGCTCACAGCTTAGAGCCTGGAGCCTGCTTCAGAGTCTGTGTCTCCCTCTTTCTCTCTGCTCCTCTACCCCATCATGCTCTGTCTCTCTCTTTCTCTCAAAAATAAATATTAAAAACAAATTTAAAAAAAAGAAACAGATCTTAAGAGATAAATAAAAGGGCTTGAGACAATGGGAAATAGAGAGCCAAAATCATTATTTGGTGCTACAGAACAAAAATTTAGCCTTTAGAGAATTCATATTATTAAGAAACTGTGACCTTTAAAGGATTGTGCAGACACAGCCAAAATATGTAGACATTAGTCCTAATACTTGGTATTATTAATTAGCAACTATGACACATTTTAAAAAATTTTACATTCAAGTATACTTTAAATTTTTTAAAAAGCAGAAAAGTAAGAGACATTTTAAAAAGTAATTAAGTTTAGCTCTAATTGGGGCACTGGTTACAATAACACCATTAGAATAGCTGAGTTTAATTTTTTCACTGATTTTATTCATTTTAGGTTCAGAAAAGAATTGGCTTGATAGAAATGCTTTACTGGGTGTTTGTTAGTTAAAAATGGTGGTGAGCTTGTATCTAAAATGAATATTACAAAGCTTGGGGAAATATTTTAATTTTGAAATTTCAGATGGGTTCCATAATTACCTCGGGCACTTTTTTGTCTGAGTGTAGCATTAACAGTGCTATTCCCAGAACATACCGATGATAAAGTAAAATCACTCCACTCATTAAAGGAAAAGAAGTGCAGATGGCTATTATTAATGATGAGGATAGGGGACAATAATCATGAAAGCTCTGAAGCTTAAAAATAAGTATTAAAATGGCTGAACTTTCAATCATACCAGAGACATAGATATAGCCACATAAACAAAACTTCAGGTAAAGAATAGGAACAAAACAAAATCCACTGTCAGTTTGGTATTTTGACTATATATCCCATCTGGGTAATTGATTGACTGTCATTTTCCTGATAATTCCAAATAAGTGACTGTAATTGTCACTTTATAACTTATCTGTAAAAAGAAATATGAACATATACTAATATCATTTCTTATAAATTGGAATCCTTAAGAGGAAATTAACATAAAAATACAAAAATTTTTAATAGATAATTTTTGGTTGAATTTTTTTGGAAAAAAAAAACTAAGGCAGATTTCTTGCCCACAGCACATTTACTAATATCTAGTAAACCTATTAAAACAAAACCTAACAATGAACAACAACAAAAACAATCCACATTATTTTTCCAGCTAGGTAAATGTATTTGCCATTATTATTATTTTAAAAATCATATTTGCCATCTTCTATGTACAGTGCTTCTGTCAGCATTGTCTGGACAAGGTAACCTAAATTCCCACTGCTTTAAGGCATATTTGCATAGTCAGTTGGTGTTCTCAAAGAACCATGAAGTTTCATATTAGGCCCTAAAAATATCCAAATGCGAAGCAATAAAAATTAAAACATTAGGGGAACAGAGGAAGCTTTTATTTTATAAATGTAATTAGAACAAGCTGACTTTACCCCAAATGGCACACAGCAGACTTTTTAATAATATAAAAATAAATAAAAATTTTAAATAGGAAATAAAGGGGGAAATTTATTCCTTTTATCATCGACCTTTCTTTGAAAGTAAAATATTGTACATCAGCTCATCAACAGAAACATGGGTTTAGGTGTGTCTGTTATGTAATACTGCAAACGGAAACTTTGCCACCAGCCATTTAAAATGCAATCGAGTTTCACCCAGTCAATAAAAAAATTCAGAACCTGATCTGACACTTCCATTTAGAATGTATAAGTCTTTAAAAGAAAGGCAAAATGCCAGCAGGAAACACAGCATTCATGGCATTATTGGTCTAAATTCTCTCCTTCCTGGATGGGAACATATAAAAAAAAATCATTCTCAAAAAAGAGGTTTAAGAAATCCCTTTCAGTTAACCTCTTGAATAGGAATTAGTTCATTCTGTCCTGAACGCCCCCGGGTACCACCAGACGTGAATAGCTCTGTGATGTTGCCACATTACACTGGTTCTCCAAGGACGGTCCCTAGCATCAACACCCCAGGGACCTATTGGAAATGTAAATTCATAGCTCTGCCCCAGATCTACTGAATCAGGAACTCTGAAGGTGGGGCTCTGCAACATGAAGTTTATAAATCATCCAGATGATTCTGATAATGCTCAAGTTTGAGAACAGCTGTTCTATGTCATGCTACAGAAGGTAACAGGTGAAGGTCTAGAACGATTACAGAACTAATTAATTCTTTTGCCTAAAAAGATATCAGAGTTAAATGTTTTCCTTTTTATAGATGAGGAAATCATGGATCAGACAGCTACTTGTTAATCAGTATGGAGCTGGGTCCTGAAGTCAGGCCTTCTAACACAGGTACATGCTTTATTCCCTTCTATAAAATACGTCACACCCCATGCTGCCCACTTTGGTATTATAAATGCTCTTGCTATTTAAAGGTCAGTACATATGACATCGTCTATTCTTGTATGAGAGTGAAAGTATTAAAACATTTTATAATATAAGCAGAAAATTTCCTGCTAATTACATGTGGCTGTTGTGGGGTGATGACAAAAAGACCACCAATGCCGAATAGAAGCGAGGCATAATTTTATTCATGGCCACATGCTTTTATCATGGCCCGGCCAAACCTGATCTCCCTGGTGTTAAGGAGCAGAGAATGGCCCCGAACAAAGGGGGCAGTGAGAGTATATGGACAGAACACGTCATCATTTAGTTAACCAATTACAATTCACAGCATTCCTTGGTAGCCAATTACATTGTAACACACAGATGTTAGTTTTGGCGGGAACCTATTAGTTTAAGGTTCTTTGGCCCTTTAGAATGACCAATCATAGTTAGACACCTAAGATACCGTGAGAGGCAGTGACCAGGTGACTTTCACCTGTGGACTTTGCTTCAGCCAGGTCTTAGTAGAAGGGTGGGGTTACTTAACAGAATCTTGAAAAACAAGTTAAACTTCAGGTTACAATGTTCCTTATCAAGTTACATTCTTACGGTCTTTCCAGATTGCCCAATCTTTAATTATTCACCAGAATGGGAGTTTAAACTGAACTTATATACAGTAAGCTCTCTGATATCTTATAAGTTGACCTATTACATTCCATAAGTTGACCTATAACAGTGGCTACTATAATAATAATAATAGATATTTTGAAGGAGTAAACATTTTAATTATATCATTGACAAAGATGCTTTGCTTGTACAAACTTCAGGCTCCAGAAACTTCTAGGTCCATCTGTGTACTTTCAAAAAAAATACAGTTTTAGCAAGAACCCTGCTAAGTCAGCCTAGCAAGGGCCTCATCCCTCCATTGCTGTCTCATATTTGATCACTCTCAATATCTGATCAGATTCCTCATTCTCCACCATACCCCAGCTGATTGATGTCTGATCATCCTGGCCAGTCTTCAGCAATGCTGATCCGGTTAGGTCAGTTCATCCAGAATCCGCCTTACCGCTAATGTTTCTCCTTAGTAATTTTTTATCCACTGGCCCCCAACCCTGCTCCTTAGCCATAAATTCCCACTTGCCCTTGTGTTCAGAATTGAGCTTAGTTCTCTTGTGATGTTTCTTTTCCTCTACTGTACTATTCTTGAATAAAATCTGTTTTTACCACCTGTCTAGCTCTGTTTTTGTCTTTGGCAATTCCAGTATTGTGATTCAGGTGGGATCACATTCATCATTGGACTCCTAGATCACTTACTCAGAACCTTAAGTGGACACATTAGAAGCCCTTGTCTTCATTCTTGATAGATTGATTAGAAATCCACTGGTAGGTCCAACTCCTAAACCATTGCTGTAGAAAATATCTATTGAAACTGGTAAGGACAAATTTTGGTTCCTAAGATTCTGAGTATACTCGAAGTTGGGTTCAAGTACCAGATAAATGGAGTCTAAGTTAGTTTTCTAGGTTTCTCTGTTTGTAAAATGCTGGGTTAGAGTTCCAGGCAAGAAACTGTTTATAATATTTGCTTTAGAGTCCTAGGTATCTGTTTATAAGAGACTCTGTTTCAAAGCAAGGAACAGAAGCTGTGTTAAAGTCTCAAGTTTCTCTGTTCATAAGTATAAAGGAACCATTATTTAAGAACACGAGAGCCTCTCAGTTGTCTGAGAATCTCCTTTTTGACCTCACTGACTATATATGCAACTAATGTGGTCTGCTTCCTTTCTTGTTGGTATGGTTTTACTAAAGAGAATTTGGAACTTCAGTGACCTCTTTCAGAAACAAGGTCATCACCACAAACTGGCTTCTCTAAAACTTCTTCCTTCTTATCACCTCTGTTCCTCCTTCTTCCTTTTACTGCTGCCTTTGATCTTCCCTCCAGTTCCCCTGACCCCTTTAATATGTCCTTCTTCAAACCCATACTATCTCCAGCCCTTTTTGCACCCTGCTGGAACTTTTCCCTTCCAATTCCAGCCCCTCTGTCATTTGAATTTTAGGTCCTGGCACCCCACTGGGGGCTCTTAAAGGACTCTTAAGGGAAATAAGCTTTTGAGGCTGACAGGGAAAAGGATTGATTGGAAATTGAATATTTTATCCACTCAGATGGCTTTGGAGACATCCAGAGAGCCGCTGGATGTATCCTCAGCCTAAAAAGTAGTCTGTGTCGCCATTGAAAGATTACATATCAGGGCTAAAGAAAGTCCTAAAAGTCTTTACAAATATTGGTAAAAGGACTTATCCCTTACTTAATAGGTAAACTCATCACATTTTTGACAGAGACAACAGTTAGATAAAAAGATAAAGTGGAGATAATCAGCGACTTTTATATTATTATGCTTTACTGACTCATGACGAAAATGTTAGAATAAAAGCTGTAAGAGTTCCGTATATTTTTAAATGTTTATTTATTTATTTTGAGAGACAGAGGGAGTGAGCAGGGGAGGGGCAGAAAGAGGGAGAGAGTATCCCAAACATGCTCTGTGCAGTCAGTTAGAGCCAGATGTGGGGCTCAAACTCACAAACCATAAGATCATGACCTGAGCTGAGATCAAGAGTCTGATGCTTAGCCCACTGCACTTTACTGACTGAACCACCCAGGTACCCATGTTTGTATCTGTTTGTATGTTAATGTGTGTATGTATGCATATATGTTAAGTATATATGTTTTTATCTCCAGATGAAATTTTAAAATTACTTTATAAAATTTTTAAAGGGATTCTATTCACTTTGGATTAGAGATAAGCAGCCACTTACTTAAATTAATTTCTAAAATTCCTAGAAATATAGAAACAAACCCAAATGATATGGGTAAATCTCTGACAAGTAAGATTAGTTTAATATTCTTCATTTAATGAAAATGGATGTCTTCTGAGTTATCAACATTAAGTATAAAATGAGTGTACATTTAATCTAGTTAGATTTTCTAGTGGAATTAAATAATATTATTTCTACTAGATATTTAAGATAATAAACTTGTAAATCAAAACTAAGAATAATCTGAAATGAACAATAAAACATTGCTTAATGGATATTACACAAAGCAGTTAAAAAAAAAGCAAAAGAGGAAGGCCATAGGTTTAACTTTTTATCTTCTTTGTTTCTATAATATTTTGAAACTTGCCTGATTTATCAAAAATATAAATTATAATGGCCATTTTTGTTTAATAAATTTGCTTAATAAATTTTCATATGCATTCAAACACAATTCTTAGAACAAGTGAATTAAATTGGTGTAAGTGGAATAAAAGCTAATAAATTAACATTTTAAATTAAGATATATTGTATTAGTTTCAAGTGATAACATAATGATTTGATATTTTATGTATTTTGAAATGATTACCACAGTTAGCATCTGTCATAATACATAGTTATAAAAAATGTGTGTGTAGGATGAGAACTTTTATGTCCCTCTTAGAAAATTTCCAACATTTAATACAGTATTATTAATTTTAGTCACCCTGCTGTATGTTACATCTCCATGATGTATTTCCTTTATTACTGGAAGTTTAAACTTTTTGACTCCCTTCACCCATTTCACCCATCTCTTCTCTGCCACATTTGGGAACCAACAGTGTGTCAATTTGTTTTATGTATCTATGAGCTTCTGTTTTTAGGTTTTACATATAAGTAAGATCATACAGTATTTGTTTTTCTCCCTCTGACTTATTTCACCTAGCATAGGTGGTTTCAGTTCTTATGTTCAAGTCTTTAATCTATCATGAGTTTATTTTTGTGTGTGATGTAAGATAGTGGTCAAGTTGCATGTGGCTGTTCCCTTTGCCCAGCACTATTGATTGAAGAGACGGTCTTTTTCCTATTGTACATTCTTGGCTCCTTCGTTGCAAATTAATTGACGATATATGCATGGGTTTGTTTCCAAGCTTTCTGTTCTGTTCTGTTGATTTCTATATCTGTTTAGCTTTTTGTCACACTGCTTTGATAAATACAGCTTTGTAATATAGTATGAAATCAGAGAGCTTTGTTTTTTTTAAAGATTACTTGGACTATTAGGGACCTTTTGTGGTTTCATGCAAATTTTAGGTTTGTTCTATTTTTGTGAAAAATTCCACTGGAATTTTGAAAGGGCTTGTATTGAATCTGTAGATTGCTTTGGGAAGTAAGGGCATTTAAAAAATACTAATTCTTCTAATTCATGAATATAGCATATCTTTCCATTTATTTGTGTCTTCAGTTTTTTGTTACTGTCATGATTTTCAGTGCATAGGTTTTTCACCTCCTTGGTTAAAGTTATTTCTATATATTCTATTCTTTTTGATGCAATTGTAAATGGGACTATTTTCTTAATTTTTCTCATAGTTTATTATTAGTGTATAGACATGCAGCTGATTTTTGCATGTTGATTTTGTATCCTGCAATTTTCTGAATTTCTATGTTAGTTGTAATAGTTTTTTGGTTGAGTTTTCAGTGTTTTCTATATTTAATATTATCATCTGCAAATAGTGATAATTTTACCTCTTCTTTTCAACATGAATGCCTTGTATGTGTGTGTGTGTGTGTGTGTGTGTGTGTGTGTGTGTAATAGTTCTGGCCAGGACTTCCAAGGCTATGTTGAACTAAAGTGGCAAGAGTAGACATCCTTGTCTTTTTCCTGATCTTAAAGGAATCTTTCAGCTTTTAACATTGAGTATAATGTTAGCTATGAGCTTGTCATACATGACCTTTATAATGTGAGTTACATTCCTTCTGTACCCACTTTGTTGAAAATTTTTATCATAGATGGGTTTTGAGCTTTGTAAAGTGCTTTTGCTTAATTCATTGATTTGATCATATAATTTTTATTCTTCATTTTATTGATGTTGTATATCATGTTGATTGATTTGTGGATGTTAAATCTGGAATAAATTCCACTTAATCGTAATATATGATCCTTTAAATGTATTATTTAATTCAGTTTGTTAATATTTTGTTCAGGATTTTTGCATTTATGTTCATCAGGGTTATTGGTCAGCAATTTTCTTTTCTTGTGATGTACTTGTTTGTTTTTGGTATCAGGGTAATACTGATATGAGTTAGGAAGTGTTCCTTCTATTTTTTGGCTTAGTTTGAGGATTATTGGTATTTATTTTTAATGTTTGGTAAAATTCAATAGTGAAGCCATCTGGTCCTGGACTTTTGTTTGTTAAGAGGTTTTTGAATACTGATTTAATTTCCTTCCTAGTAGTATATTTCTGCTCATATTTATTTCTGCATGACTCTGTCTTGGTAGTTTATATGTTTTTAGGAAATAATACATTTCTTTGAGGTTATCAATTTTGTTGGTGTATAATTCTTCACAGCAGTCTCTTATGATCCTTTGTATTTCTGTGGTAATGTTTGTAATATTACATCTTTCATTTCTGACTTTATTTGTTTGAGTTGTCCCTCTTTTGCTTGGCGAGTCTGGCTAAATGATTCTCAATTTTATCTTTTTAAAGAGGTAACTCTTAGTTTCATTGATCTTTTCTATAGTCATTTTAGTTTTTATTTCATTTACTTCCTCTTTTCATTAACTTTGGGCTTAATTTTTTTTTTTTTTAGTTCTTTGTAGTATAAAGATAATTTGTATATTTGAGATTTTCTTGTTTGTTTCTTGATACAGGCATTTATCAATATGAGTATCCCTCTTAGAACTGTTTTTGCAGCCCCCTGTAAGTTTTGGTATATTGTATTTCATTAACATTTTTCTCAAAATATTTAAACAACACTTTTCTTTTAATTTCTTCTTTGACTTTGTTGTTCAGTAGCATGTTTTTAAATATCCATATATTTGTGGATTCCCTCCCCCTCCTTTTTTTCCCTTGCACTTGATTTCTAGTTTTATACCAATAAGTTTAGAAAAGATGCTTGATATGATTTTTGTCGGGTCCGGCCCAGGCCAGCAGGGCGGTAAATCCTTGCAGGTTCTTTCCTGAGGGAGGGAGAGAGAAATAGGGCAGGAGGGAGACGCAGAGAGTGGAGACAGCACACGGTATCTGATCAAGCCTCTTCTTTTTATTCAGAAAACACCATATCTTATAAAGGTTTCGAGGCTGGAAAACAAGGCAGCTGACCTAGGTCGGTTGCTAGGAAACAGGGTTAAGGGATTAAGACTGGAGTAAAAGAGGAACCAAACTAAGGTTTTTAGCACAGCACTGAAGGGCTGATACCACCCTGCCTGTAGGCGATTGATCTTTGTTCTTCTGGCTTCTCCTCTGACAGGGAGTGGTGCTCCCCTGCCTATTTTTGTAACTCCCCTCAGGGAGTGACATTTCTGGCTAGTAAATGGCCAAGCAGCTGAATCTTTGCAGCTTCCCACAGATTTTAATCTTCTTAAATTTATTAAGACTTGCTTCTTGACCTAACATGTCATCTATCTTAAAGAATGTTCCATGCAAACTTGAGAAAAATGTGTATTCTGCTGCTTTTGGACAGAAGGTTCTATATATATCTGTTAAGTCTATATGGTCTAATGTGTCATATAAAGCTGATGTTTCTTTATTGATATTCTGTCTGGATGATCTGTCCAGTGATAGAAGTAGGGTATTAAAACCCCCTACTATTACTGTATTGCTATCAATTTCTCCATTTAGATCTGTTAATTTACATATTTAGGTGCTTCTATGTTAGGTGCATAAACATTTATAAATATTATATCTTCTTGTTGGATTGCTCCCTTTATCATTGTATAATAACCCTCTTTTTCTCTTATCACAGTCTTTGTTTTAAAGACTACTTTGTCTGAAATAAATATAGCTACTACAGGTTTCTTTTTGTTTTCATTTGCATAGGATATCTTTTCCCATTCCTTCACTTTTAGTCTGTGTACCTCCCTCCATCTAAAGTGAGTCTCTTATACGCAGCATATGGATGGGTCTTGTTTTTATCAAGCACTCTATGTCTTTTGATTAGGGAATTTAATGCATTTACATTTAAATTATTACTGATAGGTATATACTTATTGCCATTTTGTTAATTGAGATCAGGCTGTTTTACAGTTCCTCTCTGTTCCTTTCTTCTTCTCCTGCTCTCTTTCTTTATGGTTTGATGACTTTCTCTAGTAGTATGCTTATATTCCTTCCCTTTGTCTTTATTATATCTGTTATACATTTTTGCTTTATACTTACAATGAGGCTTATTTATACCATTAATACCAGCTTCCATTTATAAATCTATTTTAAGTTCATAACAACTTAAGTTTGAATGCATTCTAAAGTGCTAGATTTTTACTCTACCCCCACCACCATATTTTATGTTTTTGGTGTCATATTACGTCTTTTTATCTTGTGTGTTTCTTAACTAACTATTGTAGTTATATTTATTTTTTACTACCTAGTCTTTTAACCTTTATATTGCCTTTATAAGTTATCACTCCACTACTTTTACTATATATTTACCATTGCCAATGAGATTTATACTTTCATAAGTTTTCTCACCCCTAATTAGCACCCTTTCTTTTCAGCTTAGAGAAGTTCTTTTAACATTTCTTATAAGGCCAGTTTATAGGTGATGAACTTTTTTAGCTTTTGCTTGTTTGCAAATGTTTTTATTTCTCCTTCAATTCTGATTGGTAAAGTAGTTGGTGGATAGACTTGGTTGGAAGGTTTTTTTCTTTCAGGACTTTGAATGTATTATGACACTCCTTTCTGACTGCAAAGTTTCTGCTGTGAAATCTGCTGATAGTCTTAAGCGGTTCCCTTGTATGTTACAAGTTTCTTGCTGCTTTTAAGGATCTCTCCTTGTATTTACATTTTGATATTTTAATTATACTGTGTCTTCTTTGGAACTCTGGACTTCTCAATATGAATGACTGTTTTATTTCCCAGGTTAGAGAAGTTTCCACCTTATATTGTTTCAAATAATTTTTCTGTTTCTTTCTCTTTCTCTTTTCCTTCTGGGACACCTAAAGTATAAATGTTGGTCTGCTTAATGTTACACTATAAATCCCTTAAGCTAGCTTTACCTTTGTTCCCTTTTCTTTTTCTTTTTCTTTTTTTCTGCTTTGATTGAGGCCATGTTTTTGTTTTTGTTTTTGTTTTTCCAGAAAAATTTGTCCCATATGTAGCTATAGATTTGTTATGTTTATGGAAGGAGGTAAGTTTAGGATCTTCTTACATTGCCATCTTGAAACAGAACCCATCAAGTTGCTAAAAAAAAATAATTTACATGATTTTTGTTGGCAACTGTGAAAATAAATAAAGTAAACCCCCTTTGAAATGGAGTTGAAAAACCCTGAAAGGAGAGCTTTAATGCAAATACTATAGTACCAGTTGCGGCTTGCATCACCAGCAGGAAGAGGAAAGGTAAGAATTATTTTGATATGAGAGTACATTTTCACACAGAAAGATCCTTCCCTTTCCCAGCAACAATGCACTAACCACCACTCGTAGCTAATGAAAAAGTTCCACAGCCTCAAACTCTTGTTTGTCCAATTGAACTTTTGTTCAAAATAACCAACACAATTTCCTCCTTCCTAACAAAACTCAACTTCCCTTTTTCTCTTCTGAATTGCTTATAGTTCATCACAGCTTGCATTTCCTGAACTGTAATTCTTTGCTATTCCCAAATAAATTCATTCTGCTAGTAAACTAACTGACTATTTATATTTAAGGCTGACAAAACTCTGTTATTCAAGTCTGCTACTAAGAATGCAGGCTTTGGTACTGTCCAGTAAAAATATAATGTGAGCCACATAGGTGATTTTATAATTTCTAGCAGTCATATTTAAAAAGATGAAAATACAGGGTACATGGGTGGCTCCATTGGTTGAGTGTCCAGATCTTGGTTTCAGCTCAGATCATTATCTCACAGTTTTGTGAGTTCGAGCCCCATGTAGAACTCTGGGCTGGTAGTGTGGAGCCTGTCTCTGTCTCTCTCAAAATAAATAAATAAACTTAAAAAAAAAATAAAAAGGTGAAATAGATGGTAAAGTTAATAATATATTTTATTTAACCCACTCTATCTGAAAAATTTCAGGACATGCCACCCCAAACTATACTGCTGTGGTATACTGATTTTTCTGAGATGAAAAACAGCAAATTCAGGTAAAAGCTTGTTAAAGACAGGTCCTCCAAAAGGAATTCTGTGGGCATAAATCTCAACCTGGGAGGACTGGGTCTTTTCACAGAGGAGGAAACTGGATTTGGATACCACACCCACACAAATTGTCAATTTTTCCTCTAAGGGTTCATCCACCTTTTCTAAAAGTTATTTACTTTCTCCTACATCCCCTCCTTTTTCTTCTGTTAAAAAGGTATAGAACCTCTAAAATTTCATCGCATTTGGAGATATTTACTTTCTTTTCCTGTTGCCTCTTTGCATATAATATTAAAAAATAATAAATATTCATACCTTCTCTCCTACTAATCTGCTTGTTGTCAGCCATCAAAACTAGAGAAATAGAGGGAAAACATTTCTTCTCCTATGTATTCAAACTGTTGTCTTTCAAAAGTTTTTTGTGTAGTGTGCGCACGGGTGCTCAGAAGCAAGGACGTGAGGATAAGGGAATGAGAAAAGAAGACAGAGTCAAAGGATGGGGACTGGAGGGACATGAGCGGTGCCCATATTGCCGCTTTATTTCTCACATGCAAGTAGTTTTATACAAACAGCTGAGAGGAGGTTTTTTTCTAGACAAAACTTCTTCTGTTTTCATGATTATTATTGTGCCACATTCCTGAGAACTTTACACTCCCTTCTTATTGTTATTATAAGAGTGCCAAAGCGTGAAGGACATTTGTACAATAACATCTTAACTCACGAAGCTTGAAGGACATTGGTGCAAAAACATCTTAACTCAAGTGAATTAACCTCTGAGGAACTGGATCAGCCCCAAGGGCTGTAAGGGCACGAGAGCTTTGCTCCATCACACTCTCCTTACTGGCTCCTTGCTGCTGCTTCCCACATTTTTGGATACTAAGTCTTAAAATTTCAGTGTGTATTTCAGATCTCTAGCATGTCTTAGTTCAGACCAGTCATATTTCAAGTCTCAATAGTCCAATGTGGTGATGGGCTGCCACAATGGACAGTAGAGACCTAGAGCTTTCTGCTTAGAACCAGGGCTGGCACATGCTGGTTATGTGATGTAGCGCACCTTTGCTAATGTTCAGTTTCCTCTTCTATAAAATGAGAATAATAACATTCTTACTTCATCAGGTTGACATAAGAATTAAAGAAATTCTGTAGGTGTAGCATTCATCACACTCCCTGAAAAATAGTCTGTTGTTGTTCCTGCTGCTGTATTAAGGAAAGGCTAACGATAGAACTCAATGTGTTGTAAGGTTAGGCATACTTTCTTACAGAGTAAACCAATGTTTGATCATAGATTGATCCTCTAATCTAAAAACATGATTTTCCACTCCACCTTTAAGATGATACTTCTAATTGTAAGGAAATTTGGAATAAGCAAAGAAGATCACTAATGTCTCTAGTGGAAAACTATGCATTGTTTAGAGCACACCTTCTAAGTTATCTGAGTCCATACTTTCATTGCCTTTGAGCTATTTTACAACACTGGAAATAGTAGATAACTGATAGCAATGCAAAATAATTCTTGTTCTTAGACATGCAAATAAATTCTGTCTGGTGGAAGTTCAACTGACTTTCCTCCTCTCTCCTCCCACAGGAAAAAGGTAGTTTTGCATCCATTTGTAAATTCCTTTTGACATTTCTTTACTGGGAAAATTTTACTCCATATACTTCCTTTGAATCAGTTATAATATCTACCTGATTCCCGCATTAATAACTAGTTAAATAATTAATATGTATCCCTTTTATATCTTTATGAGGGTCATGATTTTACCCATTATGGACAATTTTCCTTTAACATACTTATCTTGCACTATATTATCAAATTTATAAGAGCCACCTAAACTCAATAAAAATTCAATGAACTTTAAGGAATTAAGGATCATCTTTTTTCTATCTTGATTCTGGTTGTGAGTAGATACAGAATCTCTTTGTAGAAGATTTGATGACACAAATAGTATACAATGTTTGCCTTTGAAAACAAGAACACAGACTCACAGAACAGGGGGAGAGAGATAGAAAAATAATTATGAAAGAAAACAGTGTTCCAACAGAAGTGTGTACAGGTCGCTGGAAGTTGTTAGCTGGCAGGAGTGATGGGCAGAGGTGTTCAGGAGATGCTTCTCTTGAGGCAGAAATCTTTGAGCTAGTGTAAACTGCAAAGAAAATCTTAGGCTTGAAAAATGGAAGAGAGGTCATTCTGGGCACATGCTGTGATGCATGTGAGGCTTACATTTCTTCTCTATCCGTGAATTTATACATAAATTGCTTAATTAAGAAAATGCCTCTGTAAGACTCTCTTGCTTTTATGGCCTAAACGCATAAATTTGACAAGTGCATGCAACCTTTTATAGCAATTCAAAACTATTAGGGCTATTTCCTCTGACTTGCATCAAGCTGAATAAACCCACTCTGTTCAAGTGGAAACTTGTTATGCTGCTTTTCTCTGCCTTTCAAAGCAATCAAAGCAGGGTCCTTGAAGCCTGAGTGTCTCACCTGTGCCGCCTAATGGCTCATTTATTTTGTTTATCCTGCTTTTAGGAAAATCAGAGTTAGGTTGACATTTGCATTGCTAATAAATGGCTTTCAAATTGCATTGGTACTTCACTTGGTTTAGATTGGTAACTTGCATTTGAACAGGGCCATCTGGTCACTGTTGTTAGGTTTATATATCTTTGGAGAGTCATGTTTTCACATAAGGAATATATACATAAAACAGATTTTTGTATCCATTTATGTGATTTTCTTCATTCCAAGTCCTTACAGAACCAGGTCTTTATTTTATTTGCATTTTTCTTAGCTGGATTCATCATTCTTCTTGGATTCTTGGTTCTAATACCTACCATCATGTCAGATATTACATTTTCAGAGTATGTTAATTTTATAATATATTCTAAAAATGTCACATCTACAGTTGTTTACTTCTATATTTAAATTGATTGATTCAGTATAAGTATTCAATATATGATTACTTCTCCTTTCACATTCCTATACCTGATTTCTTGAGCTTTTTATGTTTCTCCCAAAATTTTTATTTGGAAAAATTTAAAACCTTT